>OY735274.1:9964987-10019327 GCA_963457715.1 Argyresthia albistria | reverse complement strand
GGTAGGTATTTATGATAATATCTATCACAGGCCACAGATTAATAAAGAGTTAGGCAGGCACTATAATGTGCCGTAGGCATCCAGTAACACAATGTGCATCAGAGTTATCTAATGCACTTACTAATATTATCATTCATCATACTACATTTACTAACATACTTTACTTACTACCCTATACGGCGGCGGGCGCTTTATGTAAGTCAATTAATGACCTACTAAGTCTAGCCGCGATCTTACGTATATCCTGTGCGTAAGAGACATTTAAAAATACACTATTTTTTGCACATATTTATTTATAAGACTAATTACTTACGTAAGACAAACGTGTCGATGCACGTGATAATACATTCGACGGGGCTCTCGATCGAGGCGCCAGACGGCAAGGTCAGCTGATACCATCTAAACACATCTAATAACCTCATTTCACTAATATGGTCACGGTTTAGATATTTATCTTTGATGGACAGTGTTATTAAGCTCTTTGAAGGTCATTAATACAATACAAAGTATTGTAACCGCGCACCAATTAACAAATATACCTATCAAATTTAAAGTTAAATTCGTTCGAGGGTGTAGGTGTACCAACTCTGTAAACATTTTGCAATGTAAATATAAAAATTGTTATAAATTACTGATTCCATTAAGTTAGTTGCCAATTTTCGCCACCATCCAATCTAATAGAGCCATTTGTTTTATTGCTATGAGGACTTGTAAGTAATTACTTAGGTCCACTTGCACGACATTTGCTATAATCATTGGGGGAAATTAGAGGCTTTGGCCTCTGCCCACAGATAAAATCTGTGGCTCTGCCCTACAAAAGGTTAAGTAGAAGCAATTTTGATTTGTATCGCTTAAGTATAGCCTAGCCATGAAAAATGCACGTTTTCGCCTCGAGGAGGAGGAGGAGGGCCTGCGCTAGCCGCTATTTTGAAATTGAAGGGGCCAAAATTTGTTCTTTTTTCAATAACGGTTGAAGAATAAAGATGATAAAATTTCAATTATTTTTTGTAGTCGTAATAATTTAAGTACGTTAGTTTAGATATGCTATGTTTTGCAGTGTGCGTAACTTTTTCTATGTTATTACGATGTGAACTATGAATAAAGAAAGAGAAAAAAAATACAATTGCATATTCCTTATGTGATGAGTTGGGTCTATACTATTACACATTACACACACATACATACAGGCACATACATTGCTTCTGGCCCCACACTAGGATACCCTGTGTCGTGGGAACCAGAAACAGCGACATCACAAACATGTAGGTAAACATCCAAGACATGGGTTTTTTTTTGTCCCCATCCGGGATTCGAACCCGGGACCTCTCGCATGGTAGGCAGACGTGCAACCGCTGCGCCACAGAGGCCGTCAACTATGGGATAAAGAGTGGAGGGAGACCGCTCAGGATCGAGTGAGTGGAAGAGGGGGAGAGAGGCCTTTGCGCAGCAGTGGGACGTTAAAGGCTCGTAATAATAATAATAAAATTCCTTCTTGGCAACTAACTTTCTAAGATCGGGTTGTCATCATAACACTCCATATTCCTCAATAGCCGAGCGGTTCACCTTGTGTTTAGAGTTTAGACAGATATCAGCCTTCACTTGAGAGGCACGTGAGATTAGGTTGTTGTTGTTGACGATGCATACTTACAGTGTTGTGGTTTTGCAACGCGAGCTGAGAGCATTGACCAGCGGACTACCACAAACTTTTTACGAAAAATTACCATGACCGTTGGTAGAGGTATAAGTTCATTGAGGAGTATTGAAATAAATGTGGTGGCCGCGGTGATGGTGATACTTTGATAGTTTCGGCATAAGACGTTGTGGTACAGGCTCAGTCCTTGATTATCTAAAATGCCGGTAGGTACGTTCACTATTGGAGAAGTATTTTGTATGCACGTACTCGCTAATTTGTATATAAAGGTACGTAGATAAGAAATCCGTGAGATGTACACACAATGTAGTAGGTACTAACCTTTTGGAGAAATTGTGAATCGTAATTCCTAGAAAACCTGGGGCCTAATGCTGCTCTGAGAATTTCATTACTATTTCATTACTATACCATACTATACATTTAATTTAAAAAAAAAAAATATTAATTTAATATACCATTGCAAACACCCAAAATGGCGTCATTTGGTATTCTCCTAAATTATTATCCTCCTTGATTGGGTGTTTGCAATGGAATAGTAATGAAATAGTAATGAAATATAAGTGAAATTCTCAGAGCAGCATTAGGGCCCTGGTAACGAACATTTGGTTAGACCATAATATTATAGTTTATGTGGTTAGACTCAACTCACCTTAACTTACCGATGACTGAAATGTATCTCTAAACATTTTATCCTGTAGTCCGAGTGTACTTACGAAACAATATTTTATATCTTAGTTTTAGATAATATGATAACAAGTAAAGGGAAAAAACCGTTAACCGTAAAGGACATGGATAAATCGTGTATAGGCTTCTATATCGCACCTAGCCAATCTAGCCAATACTAGCCATACACAATTACACATACGGATGGCTAAATATCACTATTTATTTTTCTAAAGGTTCAGGAACTTGTAAATATGTGTAGTTCCTTCGCAAAAAAAGCATTTGTGCGGAACCGGACCGTACTGAGCACGAGTTTGATTCGCGAGCACATTATCTGTTCATTTTATTAAGTTGTAAACTCTAGAATCAATCTTCTGATTACATTACGTTAAGGCTACTATAATAATTGTTGTTATTATTATACAACGATGATCTGCAGTGTGCTCTAGATGGAAAGTAAAATTCGCCGGTGCGCCGGTCGTTTGACCTCGATCCGCGAGCAATCAAACTCTTGCGTCATTTCGCTCAAACGAGTTCCATTCATACATTATTATTATCAGCACCCTTTATGTTCCGTCCTTTGCTCCAGTGAGGAAATCAGGGGTACAATTCCGCTAAAATTATAACGGGTCGGTGATAGATTTGAACCTAGTCCTAGATAGTTAGCGCCCTCCGCTGTTAGCTTAATGGTGACTTCGTGAGAAATGTCGCGACAATGACGGTCAACTATGGACCGTTGTGGTGGTTGTGGTCACCATCATCTAACTAGCATCATAGGTCCCAGTATCTGGGACTAGGTTTAAACTTAGTCCACTTTTAGCTGCTATTGTTAGAGCCGGACCGGTTTGTCCATTGGTCGGTCGGTTCTAATGAGTGCGTGTGTCCGTTGCATCGATTGCATATTGAATATTCTTAGCACATCCAACGGACGGACATATTGACCTGTAATATCAGGCGGGCTTGGTAAGCAGCGGAAGTGGGGAAAAACAGATTTGTCACTGTCTTTATTCAGTTGGGGGCGGATCGAATGCCTTTTGGGTTTTGGGGAAGATAACTTATTGTATGTAAGTAGCTGTATGCATCATAATATCGTTCACCCTTACCTATTTTTAAGTTTAAGTTAAAAAGGTGGCTAGTAAATAGCTGTTTTTATAATTTAAATGAATTTTATAGCATGACATCAAAACTCAATAAATTAAGTTAATTTTATTTTATTATTATGGAATATTGTTATTATGGAATATTGTTATTGTTATTATCTGCTAGTTTAGTCAATAGGGTTAGGAAATGGTATTTAATTTAATATATTTTATTAGTCTACTAATTGTCGGTACACAACACAAGGGTATCTGACTACAATATTTGCATGCCACAAGTTGGCTGAATGTGCCGTTCTGTATATTATTATTGTAATTTAAGATCTATGACTATACCACATCAACGCAAATATTTTTTCATTTCATTTCATTTCATCAAAGTGCATTGTAATGAAGCACCATCCACCCTTTTCTTAGCACAGAGAAGAATATTTTTCCAGGTCATATGTCATAATGTCATTTGCCAGCAGCCTAGGCGCTACTGACGGTTTAGACATCATGCCCTGGTATCCCAAGGCTAATCGCTACTTGGTAGTATGTGGTAGTCGTAAAAACCCTGCAACCCGCACTGAGCCAGAGCGTGGTGGAGTATAATAGCTCAATCTTACTAGTATCCGGGCAAAGTATACACCCCTCGGTGGGGACAATATATGGCTGCATTTACCTTTCTTAGCATGGTCGGGCAGCGTCAGATCCAGCACGGTACTGACAGCCGCGAGCGCCAGTAGCGCGGCCACCAGCCCTGCGAACCCGCGCTCGCTCGGCGTCAGGGGCGGGTCGCGGTCCGCGGGGCCGCCGCGCCGACAGTACTCGAGGTGGTGGAGTGAGGCGGACAAGTTGTACTGGGATGTCAGCGTGGAGTTGATGCAGCTCTCGAACCTGGCGGGGGGCGGGGGGGGGGGGAGCGTCATTGCAAGCAGCAGCAGCGAGCCTCCTCGGCCGGGTTGGCCAGAAACAGCAATAAATTATACTTACTCTTACTACTAAACGAAGAAAAATAAACAGAATCATGCCATTTTCGTTACGGAGAGACTCAATTGTGCACACGTTTAGAGCCAGATATTCAATTACACAACTTGCTGATTAGACTCTCCTACTTAATATATTTTGACATAAAGCGAGTCCTTTCAAATTCTAATTATAAAAGTCACTTTAAATAACAGCTCCTGTGAAATAATGGTGCTTTGTGTTGTCAAACACCAATTGAATTAATAATCCTTCAAAACATCAATGAGGAAGGGATTTTGATAGACTTGATATTAATTTATAAGTAGATGTCAGAGATAGAGAATGGAGCTACAACATAAGTAAATCTAACTGCTGCCTGATGATTTATTGTGGCCGGACGAAATAATGGTGGCCAGTCTTCGGGAGCTAAAACAAGTTAACGTCAGCTCAGCTCTACCTTCGTTACCTGCATACTGGGCAACCAGTTGCTATACGAGTGACTTTTCTTGTTGCTTGCGTGATGGATTGCTTGTGGTATGGTGATTCGAAGATCAAAGATCAGTCGGCAGACCGCCTGCCAGGTGGTCCGATGACATAGCGAGGATAGCAGGAAAGCAATGGACGCGGCTTGCAAAGGGACAGCATGCGTGTTCGCGTCAAATCTGTCGGCTTGAATTTGACCCACTTCCCTCTGGTATGGGATTTGACAAAATTAAGTTCCCAAGGGGGGGGGGGGGGGGGGGGGGGAAATAAGGGGTTACAGTTTGTATTAAATTCAATCTAATCAAATAGGGTTAGTGGAAGTCGGTTTTTTCTAAAGTTTACTTTTTGTTTCAATTATTATCCGATTGAGATGAAATTTTGCCGTATGTAAGTTAAGATGACAATGCAATATTTTTGAAGTAAAACTTCTTGGGGCACGGGGGTAAAATTTATTTAACCTCTCAACTGTGGGTTATTCATATATTTGCTTTTCAATTGATACTAGCCGGGTGCTATCACGAGTGGCTAAGAAATGTAACGGAAATTGGAATCGGTGACGTCAGGGTCGGCTGAAGACTTTTAAAACCGCAACTATTTTCAATACGGTTTTTAACTAATCAGATAAGATAATAATACATTCGTACAATAAAGAATGTTAATTAGTGAGAGAAAAACCTGATGAAACGTTAACAAATAAAAATTATTTTAAGCATTCTTCCACGAGTTCTTGATTTCCGGTATGGCCAAGATGGCGCCGCCGCCGCCGCCGCCGCTGGCTGGGATAAACAAAACCAGTGACGTGACCAAAAACTACTTCGTTCAACCTCTTTGTTGGAACCGGAACTTATGTTTGACAGCTGTGCGATGCGATCCATACAGTTTGTAAGAAAAGAGTTTCATCAATGTCACACGGGTCAATATGGATTTCTAAAACAAGCAAAGCAATGCATACATTTGAGCGAGACGGCTTAAAGACGTGACGTCAGATGGTATATAATCTGAGCGAGATGCAAATAGTAGTGACACTATTGAATGAGTTAAGTATATCACCACGAGCGCGACAAATTGTAGATAAGGAATGGTGGGAAATAAATGACATGACGTATTAAAAGTAAGTACAAGTATAAAATAATTTCAAATAATCGGACGTCTGAAACTTAAAAGTAACTTGAAGCAGAGATTGGATCTCAAAATTGGAAATTTAAATCTCTTTTAGTATAGGTAGGTATAGGTGTATAGTATAGGTATCACTTAATGATCTAGCTACAGAAGTTTTACTTCTAACACGTGTACGGTGCTACACGCGTATCTTTTTTTTTGATTTGGAGCTGTTCTGATGATGGAGACGGAAGACGGCCATGGGAACTCTGTCATAAAACATCACAAGCCGGTCGAATTTGGGCTCGTTTCATTCGTCTTGACAAATGCTTTGGCTTTAGAATATTTTTTATGACATGGAGCTGATCTGGGTTCAGGTTGAATGGCGTAGGTATAGATGAGGAGGCCTCTTCTCAACAGTGGGTACCCTGACAGGCTGATGATTATGGTGGTTAACTAGGGGTGTGTTACCATTCAGCGGGGTGCGCGTCTCTCGCCTGCTGCGCGGGGAGGGGGCAGCGGCGGCTCACGCATGCGCCGCGGTGCAGCTGCGTGTGATCGAACCGGTCCACGAAGTTGTACGAGTAGCGCTGCGCAGAGACATCAACGTTAGAGAACTACAGAGCCAAAGCCCAAACGTTTTTCAAGCATTTATTTACAGGCACATGCTTCTGGCCCGACACCTAGGATACCTTGTGTCGTGGGTACCAGCAACAGCGACATCACAAACATGGAAACATCCAAGACCTGGGGTTTTTTTGTTTTCTTTATCTCCAGCCGGGAATTGTACCCGGGATCTCCCGCATGGTAACAGATATACATATTCTGTGAAAATTTCAACTTTCCAGCTATTACGGTTCGTACTCTATAGAACCCGCTGACGGACGGACGGACGGACGGACGGACGGACAGACGGTCCCGTTTGGCACCCTTCGGGTACGGTACCCTAAAAAAAGTTACTAAAGAACCCCACACGAATCGATTTTACTATGACTATAGTAGATAATACATTGTAATATTTTATGTATGAAACATCTAAAATAATTATGAATCGTACAACCTCCTGTTTTACTTGGATAGATTGGTTATGTAAATGCGTCATGTAAAACGTGCAGTGTCAAAGTTTTACTTAATTTAACGACTTCTAACAATAAGCGCATAAAACATAAATGGTTATATTTAATTATATTTTAAATCTTCTTGCAATACAAAGCACCTATTTCTCTGCCAGGCTCCATACATCAAGTGTACAAACTTATTTCAAAGCTTCAACCGTAACCCAAATTCATTCATAAATATGAAGAAACCTACAAAAAAACCTACAACGTGAAGAAAGAAATACCTTTCACACAAACGCTTGCAAATTGAAAAATCTATTTTTATGCGTGTGCGTGTGCGTGTGCATGTGTGTGCGTGTGTGTGTAAGTCAAGCGGTGCACTTGCGAGTGATGATCACTGAGCATGATGAGTGAACATTGTGACGTCAATGTGCGAAACTGACAGTCAATGGTGATCGTGGTCAATGGCCGATCATAGTGATCACTGTTATCGGCATAATTGAAGCATAAATGAAAGTGATTAGACTTATTGGGGCATCGTTCTGGGCAAACTTGAATAATAAGTATTGTTTTTTTTGGCGAGGTAGGTGCCAGCTCCAGAATTTACCCGAAGCTATTGGTTAATGGTATCGGTTATAAATTTTATTATTATTATACGTACTTACTCTAAAACTAAACTAAAACATACTAGGTCAACAATTTCGCCCCAGATTTCACGTTTTCGTTACCGTTCTTTGTCGGCTGTTTTATTCCGTTTTGAAACCAATGCTTATTTTTATAACCAAAACAATCGCATTTGAATCTCATTATTAGTCATTATTATGGTGTTAACTGCGTAGAGTTTTGAGTTCAGTGGGTCGGCAGTAACCATACTTATGTATGACGGTGGTACAGGCCACGCTAAGTATTTGGCACTTGGATGCTGCGTGGAGGGGTTAACCTTTCTCTCTCCCACCCTCTGCGAAACAGAGATGTTACCGACCCCACGCAGCGGCGCTCAGATGCCAAGTAATGTGGCGCGTTCTGTACTTGTAAGCACACTCATCTAACGTCATATTATTACTATCCCTTTCACTTTCCATTGCGGATGCTGGGCTGCTGACTGCACGCACAAACTCATTATCTTACTCTCAGGATCACGCAAATTCAAATCCACCTAGCTATCTATGTCATGTGAGTGAGTGAGTACATTAAACAAATTGCGAATTACGAATACACCGTAGCTAAAGCGGGGTGATGGGCTAGCCCCTGGCCTCGGAATATGGAATTTTGAACAACTGTCTAGAGCGTGGGCTCAACTAAGGCCATCCCGTATGTAAAAAAGCGTGGAGCAAATTTCTTATTGCTTATATCAGATACATGGACATATAATAACGGATATTTGCCAAAAGGGTTAACAAAATGTAGAGTCCATTCTTTGAGTAGGTTAGCATACAATGAACTTGAATAAACGTTTCAAAATCTAATGCATTCTTAATGCGGCTTTAACAGTCAATGACATATTCACGGTCCCCAATACTTAAGTGTTGTAAATATTATGAAGCTTGAGTATTAGAATACTAAACTACACTGTCCACCATAAGTTAATCAATCACTTATCCAACCAATCCTAAAGTTGCACCTGTCATCGCGCGCCAAATGATCGTTGATAAGCTGTACGCGGGTGTAGCCAGCTAGCCATCCTCACGCGGATGTAGCCAGCTAGCCATCCTCACGCGGGTGTAGCCAGCTAGCCATCCTCACACGGGTGTAGCCAGCTAGCCATCCTCACGCAGGTGTAGCCAGCTAGCCATCCTCACGCGGGTGTAGCCAGCTAGCCATCCTCACGCGGGTGTAGCCAGCTAGCCATCCTCACGCGGGTGTAGCCAGCTAGCCATCCTCATGCCGGGTGTAGCCAGCTAGCCATCCTCATGCGGGTGTAGCCAGCTAGCCATCCTCACGCGGGTGTAGCCAGCTAGCCATCCTCACGCGGGTGTAGCCAGCTAGCCATCCTCACGCGTCTTGGTGTGTCAGTCTGACAGTCATTTGATTGCTTTGTTTTAATTCTATATTCAACTCAACTACTTTCTTCAAAGATATTTCGTGGCTAGAATTTTGTGATAGCAACATAAAGTAATAAGTATTAGGATATTTGGCAAATTATCTCAACCAGCCGGCAGAGGCACAGCTATTCAAGCCTCCAGTTCGCGTGGCCGTGGCAGGGGGCTAGCGCCTCGCTGCAGCTATAGCATCTAGTAGTAGACTCATGTCTCTCCGCATTATGTCTTGCATCAGACAACATCAGCATCACTCCATCTGGGACCGGATTCTGCAATTGAATCACATGTCAATAGCTAAAGCGAGAGCGCGAAATACCGGTTTGTTTGACGCCGGCGCGGCGCGTCTCGGCGCGGTCGACAGGCCAAAGCCTGAATTTTGAGCCCTCGCTTTAGCCACTGTCATTATGATTCGTCTGCAGAATCACGGCTCTGGTGCGGGAGGCGCGGGCGCTGCGCGTGCGGCGATTGTGTTGCAATTACATTACAGAATGTGTGACTATTAGTGCCACTAGGTAGAACGTGAGTTCACGCTTAACTCACGCTCAAAACTTACTCTATACAGAATAGGGAGTTTCCTAAGTTTACTTTTAGTGCACTTAATGTGTATGCATCCTGTGCGAGAGCAAACACTTTAGGCCCACTACCTTCAAACACGAGTCAATACTAATTATATGAATGAATTTTACCACTCCATTATAAAATATTGAATTGTCAAAGTTATTCAAAGAGTAAAATGAAAGAGTAACTATTTATAATGGAAGGCAAACGCGTCAGCGGACGTGCTCCAAACGCAGGACCGTCACCGTCAGCAATGGAGGAGAGCATGCGGTCACGATCCTCAGCACTGAGGGACCGATAACGAAGAAGAACTATTTATTATCGGTGTTGGTTGATTCGCCTTCGTAGTGGGCTTTGTGACCAGCAAATTATCAGGTACCTAAAATCTGAAGGATTGACTTCTCTCTCTCACTGGAAGAGGAGGCCTGTCAAACACCTGTTGCTTCTGGATTCTGGACAACTACACCTACCTGTCATTCCCTTAATACCACTGAAGGCTAGCTAGATTCAAGATCAAATTTAAAAAATATATATTACATTGACCATAAAATCATACAGATTGCTTAGTCAACGTCTAAATCACTATCACTACTTAGTAATCTTAGTATAAAACAAAGTCGCTTCCCGCTGTCTGTCCCTATGTATGCTTAGATCTTTAAAACTACGCAACGTATTTCGATGCGGATTTTGTAATAGATAGAGTAATTCAAGAGGAAGGTTTATATGTATTGGTTTATACGAACTCGGGGCAGGCGGGTCGCTAGTATAAAATAATATTTTTTTAGTATTCCACTTACCTGCATCTGTGAGAAAAGCTGATGTGGACCTGCAGCGTTCAGCTGGAAGCTGCCGAGGCAGTAGAGCTGGTGGCGTGCGCTGCAGCTGTCATACGCGTCCAGGTGATAGAGAGCCGGCATCGCGTAGTACTGCTCCTCTGTGGGGAAGCCAGGTGTTCGATTCAGCTGGAGAATTTGCTTCTTAACTTAAGGATAATGCATAGCATAGAATTGTATCACATTGCATTGCATAACTGGTAAAACTGTTTTGTGGTACGAAGGCTCTGCCTCTCAAGCAAAAGGTTCCGGGTTAGAATCCTGGGAAGGAAGAAAAAATTAATCTTGAATTTTTATATGCGTTCGTGTTTTCTTATAAATTACCGTGCAATAAAGAATATGAATAAGCGTGATTTATCTGGTTTCCACGACATGGTGTCCTAGTATGGGTTTATTCATAAGCAATGTCTACTTCACATTTTTAAGAAAACTTCATTGTATATTGGTAGATGTAGATGGAGCAATAGGACCTGGCTGTCCCAGAGCCAAGTGCAGCAAGCTTGAGGGTTCAGGTCAGATCAAAAAGTCAATGTTTTATTTTCCTTGTAAATGACCATCATCGAGGTCACAAGACTTTGACCCGTAATAAAATATGCAAGAAGACTATAAACTAGGTTGTACATGAAGTCTTCAAGTAATAAGCAATACAGGATTTACGACAGCTATGAAGTGGATAGGTACCTAAATCTATAATTGAAAAAGTTATATTTTACTGTTTTTAGTAGACATAGAAGGAAGTTAAGCATTGTTTATCGCTTCTATTCGTATTGTCGCTTCTCGACCTATAAATTATTATCACTACGAGTACAAAACACTGCTTGTAGCTGGAATAGTTATCTATTTCTATTACACTATCACTGGTCGGGAAACGCTCCAATTAGGAACTGATTACATGATTCATTCCACTAGTGCCGTATCTACTGACGCACTCACTACTATGTGATGGCTGCGAGTTTTGTCTCAAACTCTCAAACTCAAATATACTTTTATTCTGTAGATATTTACAACTAACCTTAGAACACGTAATTTATTGCCTCTTCTCTACATTGAACCCCGCGGGAGAAGAAGGACAAAGTAACTACCACATATTAATTTTTTGATCCCTTTTTAGGGTTCCGATCCTTAAAAGGAAAAAAGGAACCCTTATAGGATCATTTTGTTGTCCGTCTGTCTGTCTGTCTGTCTGTCTGTCCGTCCGTCTGTCCGTCCGTCTGTCACGACCCCTTTTCTCAGGAACGCGTGGAGGTATAATGTTGAAATTAATATCGATTACTCAGGTCTATAGTCCCTTGGAGCTGTGAAAAAATTAAACTTCTAGGTCCACGCAATCAAAACATACCGCGATATTAAGCATAAGTTTAACTTCTCCTGGTGACCCTCTATGACATTTTACCCCGCTCCAAATCTAAGGGAAGAGGGAGAGGCTGAAAATCAGCGCTACACAGAGTCCCGGCTCTGTGTCAGCAAGGGCTGAGCCACTTCCTATTGCCCCAGCAAAATTATTCAATGTAATATTAGTTACTATCCTGTATTTTCTTGGCAATAAACGTTTATTATGATTATGATTATTATGTCATAATTTTGCTGGATTTGTATGAACTCGCGTGGAACTCGCAAGGGAATCAAAACCTATAGGGTACTTCCGGTTGGCCTAGGGTCATGAAATTTGGAATGTAGGAAGGTCTTATAGCACAAGTTAAGGAAGAAATCCGAAAACTGTAAATTTCTGTCTGTCTGTCTGTCTGTCTGTCTCACCGTCTGTTAAGACTTTTTCTCAGAAACGCATGGAGGTATTAAGTTGAAATTAATATCGATTACTTAAGTCTGTGAACTCTTAAAGTTGTGAAAAAATCAAACTTAAAGGTCAACGCAATCAAAAGATACCGCATATGTCTCAATTTTGCTGAAATTGCTGATATTCGCAAGGGAATCAAAACCTAGAGGGTACTTTACGTTGACCTAGAATCATGAAATTTGGCACGAAGCAAGGTCTTATAGCACAAATAAAGGGAAAAATCTGAAAACTGCAAATTACTGTCTTTCTAAAAAATATTCAATTTCGTTTACATGGATGACATCACACTTTAGTTTTTTATGTGCGAGTCCTACTCACACTTGGCCGGTTATTTAAACAGATCCAGATCTCCTCAGTATTGTTACAGAGTAACTACCGGTATTGTATTAAAATCATAACTAGGTACATGTTGGTACTACCCGGCTCGCCGACAAGCAATAGCATTAAAAAGGCGTAATGACGTCACGACTTAGGTCTCAATATTAACGACACCATTCATTCAAAATATGTACTACTTTATTGCACACTGTTCAATATGTACTACTTTATTGCACACTGTTCAATATGTACTACTTTATTGCACACTGTTCAATATGTACTACTTTATTGCACACTGTTCAATATGTACTACTTTATTGCACACTGTTCAATATGTACTACTTTATTGCACACTGTTCAATATGTACTACTTTATTGCACACTGTTCAATATGTACTACTTTATTGCACACTGTTCAATATGTACTACTTTATTGCACACTGTTCAATATGTACTACTTTATTGCACACTGTTCAATATGTACTACTTTATTGCACACTGTTCAATATGTACTACTTTATTGCACACTGTTCAATATGTACTACTTTATTGCACACTGTTCAATATGTACTACTTTATTGCACACTGTTTGATTTAACAATGAAAACAAATGTACCATGGCGAGCTTATCCTATACATTTTTATTCACTTGTTTCTTTGTACGGCTGAAAACTTTAAAAACATTGAACCAATTGAACTCGTAGTGAAGTCTACTACCAATTCAAAATAATCGCATTAAAATCCGTCCACCCGTTTCATTGCTTGGTGACACGGAGTGCCACGGACAGTCACACACACACAGGCAGACGCTTGAAAGGAGTTAAAATTATGCACACATAAATCAATAAATATTATGTAACGTATATATATTTATAGGTTGACCTAACAGTCTCAAAACTGGCACCTTAGAAATATTGCAAGACAACAAAAACATCTGGGTCGCAAAAATGTATGTCGAATTATGTATACCTATAGTTACATCTGATCATCTTCAAATTATGCAAAACAATTGACTCGTGCAGGTGCAATATTATTAGTAATCGATGTCACTTAGGTCCTCTATTTCGAACGACTTGAAAACTGTTGTCTGAATAGGTACCGGAATTCCTTAGAAATTAATGTCAGAGAATACTGTTGATGTACGTTTAAAGTAGTAGACCTTAATAAGTGTCTAGGTATACTTGTACACATAAGTTGACATAACCTAAAGATCTAGTGAACTAATCGTTACCACAGACGTGTGAGTCATGGAAACTGTTAACACTGCAATTAGAGGATTCCATACATAGATGTACGAATACACCGTAGAAAGTAAGAAAAATAGAGAGGCAGAAAGAGAGGGGTATACGGCGGTACGGCCCCTTCCACTGTGGTTGGCGAGGTGCCAACAAGCTTAGCGGGACCTGTACCTGAGGACCTGAGGTAACTAGCCAGAGCCAGTTATGTCACCTAGTGTATACTCATGCGTCTGGTTAAGCGATTCCAGCAGGTTGGTGCTGCACCAAACGATATTTCTCAAAGTAACCGCTTGGCAATTTCCTATTTGCATTGTATAGTGCTTTTTAAGAGTTTCGAGAAGGCTGAATTGAATTTATGGTCTTTTCAGACTGAGTAGAAACAGAGAGATTAGGTAAGTGTATTATAATTTTAAATCGCAAATCTTGTTTATGGATTAAAAAATGTGACGCACATTGACAGGCGTTGATGTCTTTTCTATGACAATATCAAGATCAAGGTCAAAAAATCTCGGGAATTGGAACTCAAAAAAATATGGCCATGGACGACGAAACGAAAACGAAGAAAACTCATATCGACCACTCTAAAGGCGTTGTTCTAGGCATATTTCCTAAGCGAGATGTCCCGGGATCGATTTCTGGCCAAGGAAGAAATAAAATCTCCAGGTCTTGGATGTTTAAATGTTTGTGATATCGCTGTTTCTCGTTCCCACGCCACAGGGTATCCTAGTGATGGGCCAGAACCGAAGTGCCTGGTAGTGTTAAAGAGTGTTATATGTAGGTAGCGACCGGGGCGGCGGCGGCGGCGGCGCGGCGGCGGCAGCGGGTGCCGCGAGCGCTCCGCTGACCGGAGTCCCTGACGCAAGCGCCCTCGATACACCTGTCATTACCGGTGATGCCAGCTCGGGGGATTCCCGTAGTCACGTAGATTAATTTGCTCCCATCATGCTCCATGAGATTTTGGGAGTTTACTGTGTGTTGATCCATATTTTGGGAGTTTACAGTGTGTTGATACATATTTTGGGAGTTTACAGTGTGTTGATCCATATTTTGGGAGTTTACAGTGTGTTGATCCATATTTTGGGAGTTTACAGTGTGTTGATCCATATTTTGGGAGTTTACAGTGTGTTGATCCATATTTTGGGAGTTTACAGTGTGTTGATCCATATTTTATCAGTCCGAGTTATGAAATAAGAAAATACGAGTAAAGTATTGACGCAGAGAGAAATTCGACGGCGATAGGTTTGGTATTAACCGCCTGGCTTGTAAAAAAAAAAAAAATACATTAAAATTAGTTTGACAGTGGGTACCAACGTCAAAAATTAGACATTCATTGACGTCTTGGTACCCACTGTCAAAATAATTTTAATGTCATTTTTTTTTTTTTTATAATTTTAATGTCAATATTGTTCCAAGGACTGGATTGTCCTTACGCTTCCCAGCGTGTTAACAAATGAAAGCTAACTTATTAATCCTCCTAAAACCTTAGATTCATGTTAAATTAAAGTAGGTTTTAGAAAAAACCTATTAAGTTAGAAAAATAATGTGTTATTCAGGACATACTTTCCTATACTGTTTATAGTGACTGAAAACTTACCGAACAACGACGACGGCTTGATAACATTTGTAATTAAGGTTAGGTGTTTTTACAAACGATGTCTGTAAAATGAAGTGGCAAATTGAGGCATACGGCTAGCAACATTGCTCTACACACGTGCTCACTCGTACGTTGTGTTGTAAACAAACGGACAAGTTGTTTCGGTGTTTCAATTCAACTACCAATGTTAACTTTCTAGGTGAACTGCCACTAGTTAGACCTGCTGTTCATACGGATCTATGACCTCAAGGAGGTTTCTTAGATGGCGCGGCAATAGATCGTCGGGGACAAGTTATACAAGTAGCTTAGCTAGACGATTTGCAAAAGGATTTTGAGTTTGACTTTGATTTTGACTTTGCACCTTTGCTGTATTCTTGCTTTATAATTAAAATTGAAGAAATGATAATAAATGTCCTAACTATCTCTGCCTATCTGTATCTCTACCTGGCACTCACAACAATCATATTCAATACAATGAATAGAGTGCGTGTTGGCGGTGTAGGTGCGAAACAACTTTATAGAAAACTTAGGAGCTGTCTCAAACGTTCTAGGTAAGCCTATTGTAACGATTAATCACACAATTTGTACATAAATTACAGGTGTCACAAACACATCCGTCACATACAGCGTATCGTGAAACTACAGGTGTCACAAACACATCCGTCACATACAGCGTATCGTGAAACTACAGGTGTCACAAACACATCCGTCACATACAGCGTATCGTGAAACTACAGGTGTCACAAACACATCCGTCACATACAGCGTATCGTGAAACTACAGTTGTCACAAACACATCCGTCACATACAGCGTATCGTGAAACTACAGGTGTCACAAACACATCCGTCACATACAGCGTATCGTGAAACTACAGGTGTCACAAACACATCCGTCACATACAGCGTATCGTGAAACTACAGGTGTCACAAACACATCCGTCACATACAGCGTATCGTGAAACTACAGGTGTCACAAACACATCCGTCACATACAGCGTATCGTGAAACTTTGATACAGGGCCTTAGAGTGATATTGCGGATACTCTGCGGAAGTGAATCTAAGGAAATAGGTAAATAGGTAGGTAATCGTTCGTTTGGTTTATGTAAATTTTCGGGCGTCGATTCATTTTACGGTGAATGTGGATTGAAGAATGTTTAACGACCTTTTGGCTGGTTCAAGAATGTTTGCAATAATTACGTCAAAATATCTGTTGCAGAACACTTTTTATTACTGAATATTACCTACCAGTTGGCCTTGTGTCTATATGTATTGAGATGATGTCTATTTTGTAAGTTCCTTCATCAGTATTGCTTGATACGACGCGTCTTACTTAAAATAGGTAGCTTTCTAACTGATATAAAGTACATTTAAGCTTAACTTAGCTTAGATGAAAAAGAAGGTTACACGCTAAGGTTTGGAGTCAGTGATTTCGCAAACGTTTTAGTATCAAAGCTACTGAATCAATTTCACTGAAACTTTTGAGTCATTAATATTTACCTATATGTATAAAATGGCCTGAAATAATACATGGGCTACTTTTTTGTTCCTGAAAATATGCGGTTCATGAAAAATTAGGTTACAAGGTGCTGTGGTCAGTGTCCACCTTTTGAAATTTGGCTTACGCGAAGTTAGCATCCCATTTATCTCGATCGGAACTATGTTAAATAACTATCCAGAACTGTGAAACTATGCTACTCTAGTTTAATTGTGAGATGCTAACACTTGAGATGCTAAGTTCACACGCATGTTTTTAACTTGGTGAATTATAATTAATAAATTGTAGGTAACCAATAATTTTGTTCTATAAATAAGAGTTTTGTTTTGAATAAGTCAGGGATTGCTGAGTGGTGCGAAAACACGAAACTAAATGCATGCCGGTGTCTGAGTCATTTGTACTTTTTAGGGTTCCATACCCGAAGGGTGCCAAACGGGACCCTATTACTGAGACTTCGCTGTCTGTCCGTCCGTCCGTCCGTCTGTCTGTCACCAGGCTGTATCTCATGAACCGTGGTAGCTAGACTGTTGAAATTTTCACACTGTTGCCGCTATAACAACAAATACTAAAAATTAAAAGAAATTTAATACTAGTGGCTCTGTGGGCTGTAGACCTCGCGAGTATGTCGGTGGTGTTAGCTCTTGTTAGTTACAATTACAACCTGTAATGTTTCACCATACTTACACCTAACGCCATCTAGTGTAGCTGGCTTGTTCTAACGTAAAACAGCTACCATTTCTGTTTAGATTATTCGAAGGATTATGATGATACTTTTAAATCCTTATTTATGTTTGATATTAATCATAATTAATTATCATTTCTTTTCACATTTGTCTTTAGTTTAAATCATGAATAAGTCCTCGTTTCTAGAACTATGTCGAACCTGTGGCCGGATGTAGTAACATCCGTTATAGACATATACTGTTCGGGTTATCTGTTTTTTGAAAATTGAAGCTCTAAAATCATAATATATTCTATTCTGATTTTAGAGCTATTTATGAAGGTCATATCGTTATTTTGTTTAATTCGAATATAAATCTTTTGGACTAACAGGAAATGACATAATTAAAATGGTAACTGGCATTGCATTTAGACATTTCCGTTTGATGCTAATATAAACCTGAAGGTTTAATGAGATCTTTTATAATTTGTTAAATATTGATAATGTTAAAGCCAATTTTAGAACTATACAGAATATTTGTAGTAATTTAGAATTCATGTTAGAAATATTATATGCAATGGACATTTCCGGTTTTGGATAGGCTAAAGAAGGATACGTGACTAACCGCGAAAACGAGCGCGGAAGATGGAGGGAAAAGATGTTATAAATAGGACTACTTTGATTTTGGAGGCATTCTTGTTACTGCCACGGAAAGAAATAGACTATTTAAAATTGTTTTACGAGTATTTATTATCAGAAGTGGTTCTACGAAAGAAGAAAATTCTTCAACTACTCTCACGATGGACCGCTCAAAATCCAGAAGATCACGTTCAAGATCCAGAAGCTATCGGCGTGGTAAACGTCGAGATCGTGATAGAAGCCGCAGGACACTTAGAACGAGCCGATCTCGGGAACGAAACATTAGTCCATCACGAAAGAGATTTCGCGAATCGGCCAGGGATACTTCGCCACAACGACATCGCAACCATAATAAGGATGTCAGGCGTTCAAAGGAAAATTCTATAAGATCTTCAAGCAATTCTGCGACCGGACGAGATGGCCCAGTCGCCATGATGTCAAGCAATTCTGCGACCGGACGAGATGGCCCAGTCGCCATGATGTCAAGCAATTCGGCGACCGGACGAGATGGCCCAGTCGCCATGATGTCAAGCAATTCTGCGACCGGACGAGATGGCCCAGTCGCCATGACGTCAAGCAATGCTGCAACCGGACGAGATAGCCCAGTCGCCATGACGTCAAGCAACGCTGCGACCGGACGAGATGGCCCAGTCGCCATGACGTCAAGCAATGCTGCGACCGGACGAGACGAAGAGGACGTGAACCCGTGTGCTGCAGTGACGAGTTATGCGGTGCCGGACGTACAGGTTAGAAATAAAACTGACTCGTCTAATTCAACCATGTTAGTAACTTTCGATGAATTTTCTAAGCTCCTACAGTCACTGAAACCAGGTTTATCCACTAGAGGCAATGAAAACATGATCCCAGAGTTTGACCCATCTATCAAAAATAGCCGAATTGAAATATGGTTAGCAAAAGTTAACGAGTGTGCGGAAATCTATTCTTGGGATGAGAAACAAATCAGACACTATGCTTTGCCCAAACTGGTAGGTAATGCTAAAAAATGGTATCAAACCCAAACATCCGTGTTGCATAGCTGGGATGAATGGCAAACCCTCTTATGCAAAGCGTTTCCGTCTGAAGTCAACTATGGTACTCTCTTGTCAGATATGCTAGGAAAACGATTAAAATTTGGGGATAACTTAGACGAATACTACTTTGAGAAAACGGCACTATTAAATGCTTGCGAAATCTCGGGCAAACGAGCAACTGATTGTATCATACATGGCTTAGATGATCGTACTATACGAGCAGGTGCATCATCAGCTCGATTCTCTAAACCTGAGGATTTATTCAAATATTTGAAGGATGTTTGTAAAGATCAAAAAGATGCAGCGAAATCGTTCAACAGGAACAATAGGGGAAGTAACATTGTTTGTAATAAATGTAATGAAACGGGTCATAAATCATTTCAATGTCGTGCAAACGTTTCCCAGAACACTACATCTACAGTAACTAATGCTTGCTTCAATTGTTACGAAAAAGGTCACAGGGTTCAGCAATGTCCCAAAACTATTTTAAAATGTGATGAGTGTAAATTATACGGTCATAAAACCAATGATTGTCCGCGTAAAAAGAAAAATGCTGAAAAACAGGTTCTTCTTGTAAACAGCATGGCCGATCACAGCCATAAATATTACAAAAGAGCTCTGATTAATAATATAAAAGAAACTCAGTGCTTTGTTGATCTGGGAAGCGATTGCACACTAATTACGCAGGGATTGGTCACCCAAATAGGTCTAGCAATTGTGACTGATAGTATACCGACAGTTCATGGATTGGCGAATGTACGTGTTCAGCCTTTAGGTAAAGTGCAATTAACTTTACTTATTGATACAGTAGAAGCTACGATAACAGCGCTAGTTGTAGGAGACGAACAATTGCACGTACCCTTACTGGTAGGACAGGATTTCACCGAATTACCTAATGTGGTTATCACAAAGACAGATAGCTCCCTCAATATCATGGCAAAAGATTTTAATCCTGAGTTACCGTCATTTGATATTGACCAAATTAATAAAAAACATATTTTATACGTACATTCCGACACTAAAATCGAAAATGTAGGTTTAATTAAATGCTACTGTAAGGATGTACGCGATGCTAATATATACCTAAGGGGTAATTATCGAAACATAAATGGTGTTGAGTATTGTATTCAGGAAGGGTTGTATAAATTAAAAGACGGGAAGTGTGATATTTGTATAATGAATATCTTCAACAGTCCAATTTACTTTACAAAAGACTTCGGTATTGCTCGGGGCATTACCTTGAGTGAAAGTGACGATCCTCTAGACAGTTCAGAAATGTACGGACAACAAAGATGCTTCTTTGCTCAACAACATTTAGAACCTTTCAGTAAGGAAGAAATTAATGTAAATCCTGATCTTACGACCGAGCAGAAAAGTAAAACCTACGATGTAATCAATAAGAATCGTGACTGTTTTGCGCAAAACTTAGCCGAACTTGGTTGTACAGACATAACAGAACTAGAAATTAAACTACACGATGAGACCCCCGTTGTTTACAGACCTTACCGTTTGAGTCATACTGAAAAAGAGGTAGTTAGAAATATGGTCAATGAGCTGCTGGAAAATAATATTGTTGAAGAGTCAGAATCACAGTATGCTAGTCCTGTATTGTTAGTTTCAAAGAAGACTGGGGGATATAGATTGTGTGTAGACTATCGGGCACTGAACCGAAAGACAATAAGAGATAATTTTCCTCTCCCAAGAATAGATGATCAACTAGACTTATTGAGTGGAAATAAATACTTTATCAGCTTAGATTTGGCCAGCGGTTACTATCAGATTCCGGTAAAAGAGGAGTGTAAGCACTTGACAGCTTTTATAACTCCTGATGGGTTGTATCAGTTTTGTAGAGCTCCTTTTGGATTAGTTAATTGTCCAGCTGTTTTTCAAAGAACTATAAATAAAATGTTGGGAAAATCTCGTGAGAAATGTGCTTTGGCCTACATGGATGATCTATTAATATGTGGAAAGACATTTGAGGAATGTTTAGCAAAATTAGAACAAACATTTGTTCTCATAAGGGAAGCTGGACTTACTCTAAATATAAATAAATGTAACTTCTTTCAAACTGAAATAGAATATTTGGGGTTCGAAATATCTATAGAGGGTATCAGACCTGGTAAAGCCAAAATTTCCGCTGTAGAACAATTCCCTACTCCTAGATCAGTGCACGAGATTCGACAATTTATTGGCCTGGCTAGCTACTTTAGGAAGTTTATCAAGGGGTTTTCCATCATCGCTAAGCCTTTGACTGACCTAACGAAACAAGATATTACTTGGCAGTGGGAGAAAGAACAGCAAGAGTCCTTTACTACATTAAAAGATAAATTAATCATGAGACCTATTTTGAGTTTGTATAATCCTGAATACATCACGGAATTACATTGTGATGCATCTAAAATGGGCTTTGGAGGAATATTATTACAAAGGGAAAATATAGAATCTGACTTAAGACCTGTCGCTTTCTTTAGTAGAAAAACGACGCGAGATGAAGAGAAATTTCATGCGTATGAATTAGAGACTCTTGCCGTTATAACTTCTCTCAATAGGTTTAGAGTTTATTTGTTAGGTAAACCCTTTACAATACATACAGACTGTAACGCTCTGAGATCAACTTTCTCCAAGAGAGACTTAATACCAAGGATAGCTCGTTGGTGGATAGCTCTACAAGAATACGATTGTACTATTGAATATAGACCCGGTCGTACAATGAAACATGTCGATGCGCTCAGTCGTAATCCTCTTGAAGATGGACAGGATAATGACAAGTATGAACATTTGTCTCGGATAATGCATATATCTCAGGAAGATTGGGTACTAAGTCTTCAATTGACAGATCCAAAAATTCAACATATTCGATCCATTCTTGAAGACTCACAATACAATGAATTGACCGATATAAAACAAAACTTTGTCGTACAAAACAACCGCATATACCGGAAAATAGGAGATCAACTAAGATGGGTAGTCCCGAAGAGCGCTAGGTGGCAAATATGCCAACGAAATCATGACGATGTAGGACACTTTTCCGTGGAAAAAACTTTAGACAAGATCAGGAAAGATTTTTGGTTCCCCAAAATGAAGAAATTTATAACTAAATATGTCCGATCTTGCTTACATTGTGCATTCGGTAAGGAACCCTCAGGACCAAAAGAAGGATATTTACACAATATCCCTAAATATGATATTCCATTCCACACAGTTCATATAGACCATTTAGGGCCGTTTATCAAGAGCTCCAGGGGTAATCAATATCTATTAGTAATTGTGGATGGATTTACTAAATTTAGTATACTCAAACCACTACGCAATACTAAATCAAACCCTGCTATCAGATGTTTGATAGAGTTGTTTTCAACCTTTGGTCATCCAGTTAGGTTGATCTCAGATCGAGGTACAAGTTTTACTTCAAATGAATTCAAAAGATTCTGTACAGAATATGAAATTCATCATATTCTTAATGCTGTCTCTACTCCTAGGGCTAACGGACAAGTAGAGAGGTATAACCGCACTATTTTAGATGGACTTAGGACCTATACAGATCGTTTAGGCGAAAACAAATGGGATCAAGAACTAGGAAAAATACAATGGGGACTTAATAATACACTCAATAAAGGGATAGGCAAAACGCCCTCAGAAGCGTTATTTGGGAAAAGATTGTTAGGAAAAGGAGACGGTATATTAGGAGATACAGTGGTAGATACACGACAAAATGAGAAAACTAGTGAACAAATTATACAAGAGATTAATGAACACGTTCAGAAGAATCAGGCTCAACAAAAAGAGAGATTTGACAAAACTAGAAAAGACGCTTCTGTATACAAGATAGGTGACTTAGTGAAAATCCTAAAACCTACTCCTTCTAATGATGGGAAGAGTAAAAAACTTTTGCCCAAGTATACGGGCCCGTTCAAAATATCAAGGGTTTTAGAAAATGATAGATACGAGGTATCAAGCATTCCTGGTTCCAACATAACTAAAGGAAAATATAGTAATGTTTGGTCAACAGATCGCATACGTCCTTGGATTGCAGTGACTGTAGAGAGTGATACTGATAGTGACAGCACAGATGATGAACATAAAAAGGCATAAATGAAACGTTAAGTTATTAGATATGTTATATTTTAGATAATGTATCATACAGTGTGTAGATGATTTACGAGTTTAATTTAAATATAATGTGTAAATTACATGTGTGTTTAGACTGTTTGGATGATTTAAGAGCATAATTTAAATATAATGTGTAATTTACATAGAATAAGTATAAATAGATACTGAAGATTGTAATGAGTAATGAAAATTTTAATTTTATTTCGGAATGATTTCATGAAGATATTGTACGTGTATGAATAAAATTATATCTACATGACGACTTTTTTGCATTCAAAGAATATTTAGAATGATGGTCACGGTTATGAGCTCCTGACGTTCTTATCTCAGTTTCACAGCGAGAGGTCCACTGCAGATAAGAACACTGAAGATCTGGAAGTCTGATACGATTCATGAATCTGTGGTCATTGTACTATAGATTCAGGAATGAGGGATCAGGTGCAGATATTAACACTGAAGATCTGGAAGTCTGATACAATTCATGAATCTGTGGTCATTGTACTATAGATTCAGGAATGAGGGATCAGGTGCAGATAGTAAAACTGAAGATCTGGAAGTCTGATACGATTCATGAATCTGTGGTCATTGTACTATAGATTCAGGAATGAGGGATCAGGTGCAGATATTAACACTGAAGATCTGGAAGTCTGATACGATTTATGAATCTGTGGTCATTGTACTATAGATTCAGGAATGAGGGATCAGGTGCAGATATTAACACTGAAGATCTGGAAGTCTGATACGATTCATGAATCTGTGGTCATTGTACTATAGATTCAGGAATGAGGGATCAGGTGCAGATATTAACACTGAAGATCTGGAAGTCTGATACGATTCATGAATCTGTGGTCATTATACTATAGATTCAGGAATGAGGGATCAGGTGCAGATATTAACACTGAAGATCTGGAAGTCTGATACGATTCATGAATCTGTGGTCATTGTACTATAGATTCAGGAATGAGGGATCAGGTGCAGATATTAATACTGAAGATCTGGAAGTCTGATACGATTCATGAATCTGTGGTCATTGTACTATAGATTCAGGAATGAGGAATCGGGTGCAGATAACGAAGCCTTTCTAGAATAATGGACACATTTACAAAGTCTTGATATTTTATTTCTTGAAGAGATAGTATACCTACCTTGTTTTGTAGAAGTAATTGTATAAGTTTAGAGACAAACTTTAGTGTCAGGACGGTCGAATGTTAGCTCTTGTTAGTTACAATTACAACCTGTAATGTTTCACCATACTTACACCTAACGCCATCTAGTGTAGCTGGCTTGTTCTAACGTAAAACAGCTACCATTTCTGTTTAGATTATTCGAAGGATTATGATGATACTTTTAAATCCTTATTTATGTTTGATATTAATCATAATTAATTATCATTTCTTTTCACATTTGTCTTTAGTTTAAATCATGAATAAGTCCTCGTTTCTAGAACTATGTCGAACCTGTGGCCGGATGTAGTAACATCCGTTATAGACATATACTGTTCGGGTTATCTGTTTTTTGAAAATTGAAGCTCTAAAATCATAATATATTCTATTCTGATTTTAGAGCTATTTATGAAGGTCATATCGTTATTTTGTTTAATTCGAATATAAATCTTTTGGACTAACAGGAAATGACATAATTAAAATGGTAACTGGCATTGCATTTAGACATTTCCGTTTGATGCTAATATAAACCTGAAGGTTTAATGAGATCTTTTATAATTTGTTAAATATTGATAATGTTAAAGCCAATTTTAGAACTATACAGAATATTTGTAGTAATTTAGAATTCATGTTAGAAATATTATATGCAATGGACATTTCCGGTTTTGGATAGGCTAAAGAAGGATACGTGACTAACCGCGAAAACGAGCGCGGAAGATGGAGGGAAAAGATGTTATAAATAGGACTACTTTGATTTTGGAGGCATTCTTGTTACTGCCACGGAAAGAAATAGACTATTTAAAATTGTTTTACGAGTATTTATTAGTGGGAAAGCTGAACTGCTAAAACACATAAAAAAAATAACCCAAATAATTTTCTTTCAATAACACATACAAACTTATGAATGTACCTGGTTACGTACATGCAGTATGAAAGTAGCCGCACCAATAACTTTGTAAACTACATTTCGCGATCTTTTATACAACCTATTGACTTTTTACTAAAATTATATAATCTGTTTCACTCTCATAGTCTTTACAAATCCAACGACACCTCATTTGTTAATATCCATCGAGCCGTATGGGTTGTAGCGATTTTTTTACATTTTAAAACCCCATATCTCCGCCATTTTGAAAAAAATCAAAAAACTGGCTCGAGTAAAAAATTCTATTTATATTTTCAACCTGCTCACAAAATTTCACGAGAATCGGTTCATAAATGCGACCTGTAGAGGAGAACAACCGGACATACAAAAGCATTTTTGCCCAAACCTGAAACGGAGACGCTTCGCTCGCTTCGCTCGCTCATCTGTTTCACTCTCATGGTCTTTACGAATCCAACGACACCTCATTTGTTAATATCCATCGAGCCGTTTGGGTTGTAGCGATTTTATCTCCGCCATTTTGAAAAAAATCAAAAAACTGGCTCGAGTAAAAAATTCTATTTATTTTTCCAACCTGCTCACAAAATTTCACGAGAATCGGTACATAAATGCGACCTGTAGAGGAGAACAACCGGACATACGAAAGCATTTTTGCCCAAACCTGAAACAGAGACGCTTCGCTCGCTTCGCTCGCTCGGTCAATTAAGGGGGGCTCCCATACAACAAATGTGATTTTTTTGCTCATTTTTGCTCGATATTGATAATGGTATCAGGTAGACGCTTAAAATGTTCACAATATATTGAGTATATTATTGACCGAGCGAGCGAAGCCAGCGAAGCGTCTCCGTTTCAGGTTTGGGCAAAAATGCTTTCGTATGTCCGGTTGTTCTCCTCTACAGGTCGCATTTATGAACCGATTCTCGTGAAATTTTGTGAGCAGGTTGGAAAAATAAATAGAATTTTTTACTCGAGCCAGTTTTTTGTTTTTTTTCAAAATGGCGGAGATATGGGGTTTTAAAATGTAAAAAAATCGCTACAACCCAAACGGCTCGATGGATATTAACAAATGAGGTGTCGTTGGATTCGTAAAGACCATGAGAGTGAAACAGATGAGCGAGCGAAGCGAGCGAAGCGTCTCCGTTTCAGGTTTGGGCAAAAATGCTTTTGTATGTCCGGTTGTTCTCCTCTACAGGTCGCATTTATGAACCGATTCTCGTGAAATTTTGTGAGCAGGTTGAAAAAATAAATAGAATTTTTTACTCGAGCCAGTTTTTTGATTTTTTTCAAAATGGCGGAGATATGGGGTTTTAAAATGTAAAAAAATCGCTACAACCCAAACGGCTCGATGGATATTAACAAATGAGGTGTCGTTGGATTTGTAAAGACTATGAAAGTGAAACAGATTATATAATTTTTGTAAAAAGTCAATAGGTTGTATAAAAGATCGCGAAATGTACTTTACAAAGTTATTGGTGCGGCTACTTTCATACTGCATGTACGTAACCAGGTACATTCATAAGTTTGTATGTGTTATTGAAAGAAAATTATTTGGGTTATTTTTTTTATGTGTGTTAGCAGTTCAGCTTTCCCACCGACATACTCGCGAGGTCTACAGCTCACAGAGCCACTAGTTTAATTAATAAATAAATAATTAAATTTAAATTAAATTAATATTTAGGGGCGGCTCCCATACATTATTTTTTTGCGATTTTTTTATAGATAATGGTACGGAACCCTTCGTACGCGAGTCCGACTCGCACTTGGCCGGTTATTGTACTTTGTGTCTTGTTGCAACGAATGCACAGAAATTCAACGAGAATGTATTACATGTAATACCTATATATAGTCTAACTAAACTAAATGCATGAGTACGTTGTACCTAAGTGGGTAGGTACTTAGTTGTACTCGGGAGTGTTCTTATTTGCCTTCTAAACGAAAGTGAGTAACGATTTCGTAAGGGGTAATGAAGGTTAAAATATCACATACTCGTGCATTATATGAAATTGTCGATAGAAAACTCGTAGGTTAGATCTGCGTTCAGCAGTTTTCAGAGTTTATCGTTGAACATGTTTTGCTCTATATTCCACTATTTCGTGAATACATAAAGTCAATATGTGGGTGACCGTAATATAATGAACAGACTAGACATTGATTTTAGGAAATAACAAAATAATAAATTAGTCAGCAGCATCATAGAGTTCAGTTATGTTTACGATAAGGAGAGTAGGCAAGTGTGAACATACAGATATAAATTGAACTATTTGGTACATTATCTCCCAACACCTTTGTAGAATACGACATCGCACCACCGCACTTCACTCAAATCAAATCACACAAAAACACAATTCGGCGCACACCACGGAATAATCCGCACTTTAGGAAACTTAATCATAGCTAAGAACAGAAACTGGCCCCAGAACATCCTTTGACATATTTTCCAAGATGAGGCGGCATTTCACATGAGAATTTATTCCACTTCCCTATTTAATTATAGGTACTCAAAAAGTTCGATGCCTACGCGACCCCACGAAAGTTACTTCTTACACCAACTTAGAAAGTCTCTACATTACACCCAGGGACTGTTAATGCTTTTACCACCCAAAAAGAACCATTACTCAGTTGATGAAACAGCTACTACAATGTTTTCAGGGGTCAGTTTCAGTCAGTTTCGGCCCCTACCAGTGAGGGTGTAGGTCCAGTCGTCCCCCGCGGCGGCGCCAGCGCCGTCGGCGGCCCGAGCCCGGACGGCGGCCATCGCGATAGCAACGCACGTCGCGAGCGCTCTCGCCATGGCTCCACGCTGTCGACTGACCGGCGCGGGCGCTGGCCCAGCCGGCAACATGGTGCAATCGCAACGTGAGCTTGGGGTGAGGATGAAGTTGTAAATCACTATTGATAGTTTCATGGTGGTTGATGATTGGCGTTTATGTAGAGTCGCGACATTACGCGTACGGGGTGAGGCACGTGGTACGCGAGGCAAACAACACCAACAGATTTGCAGGTTCCGATGAACAACATTGTATAAGGGCCAAGTACCAAAACATGGCGTAATCGGTTTTCTCGCGTTAAGACACACGCGGGCCAAACTAACAATCAATGGCGGACCCAGGGGGGGGCATGGGGGGCATGGCCCCCCCCAAACGACCCAGAAATTTATTTTTATTACTCAACTTTTCGGTCAGGTGCACTTTTACACAGCATACTCAGAAGAAACAGTAATATATTTGCCATGCTAGCCATGTGATTTCACCGGGGTGGCTGGCGCCGCCTTATGAGTTCGTGTGTTCCTCATGGCCCAGGAATTTGATTATCTTTTCGTTTTAATTCAGGTGCACTTTTTACACAGCATACTGAGAACAAACAGATAAAGTCGAAATGCCCTATGAGTTTTTTTGTACCAGCATAGGGTCCAAGATTTTCATTCTTTTGACTCAAATTTTCGATATCATTCAGGTGCACTTTTACATACCATACTCAAAACAAACAAGTAGAACTCATATTCACCATGGGAGCCATGTAAATTTTCTATGAGTTCTCATTTTTTAAAGCATCCAGATATTTCATTATTTGGACTAAACTTTTTGATTTGATTCAGGTGCACATTTACACTGCATACTCAGAAGAAACTGAAATATATTCGAAATGATGTGATGTGTGATGTGCCATCTGATTTTTCCGGGGCGGCATGTGCCGCCCCATGATTTTTTATTTCCCAGTGGGCCCAGGAATTTCGTTCTTTCGACTCAATTATCCGATTTAATTCAGATGCACTTTTACACAGCATACTTAGAAGAAACAGAATATATTTGATATGCTAGCCATAGCCACAGCTATATGGTTATCCGGGGGTGGCTTACGCCGCCTGTTGAATTGATATAAGGTTCTCGTTAGTTGACTTGTTGCTAGCCATGGGACATTTTCGGAGTGGCTCGCGTGACCCTTTGAGTTCTTATGAGGTCCTCCTCACACGACTTGTTAGCCATGGGGAATTTCCGGGGTGGTGAACGCCGCCCTATAAGATTCTTGTTACTCGTGTTGCTAGCAATGAAACATTTCCGGGGTGGCTGACGTCGCCCTATGAGTTGGTTTTATGAGGTTTTCTTTACTCGACTTGCTAGTAATGGGAAATTTCCAGGGCGGCTGACACCGCCCCATTAGTGCCCGTTGATCTGGGTGAATTTATTGAAAGTTTGTCAAAAGCGTTACAAGGCGCGTAACTTTATGTTGTAAACATTCCATATACCTTCTTACTTACTAAATATACTTTATAAATAAGATACTGGACACAGTCAAAATGCCCCCTCCCCCCCCCAACTGATATCCTGGATCCGCCCCTGCTAACAATAGCAACAATAAACATGCGAGCGAGAGAACTTCTTACCATCATCGCAGGGAAGTCCACTTTAGTTAGTTAGTCCAGAAAACTGCATTAAATTCCATCCAGCCGTTTGCCACAGACAGTCGCTTCAAACGTATTTATTACAATCCCCTCATTTTCATTATCGGTGGTTAATAAGTTAGCACACGTAAGATCACGTGTAAAAGATAGTCTAACTAAACACTAAAAACACCTGTTCAAAAACTCGGTCAGTCACAAGTAAGAATAACAGAGTTCCACTCTACCACCGAGCTCCATCATCAGGTGAAGACACAGGGTGAAGATGACATCTCTAGGTCTAGGAGATAAGAATAGGACTTGTGTCGAATCTAATTAACTAGCCCGAATTCGAAGGGTATACAATTATGCATCTTAGGGTTCCTCCCTCCTTGGGTCTCTCACCTTCGAGATCCATCATCAGTCCAGCTCCATGGTACCATGAATTGTTACATTACCATCTGAACGACTCACACATACCAAGTTTCGTGATAGAATAACACTATAGGCTGGATTTTACGATAGAAAGAGTAACTTTTACTCGAGAGTATCTTCTACTTTTTCATAGACACCAGTGACACCCAGTTCAGATCACCTCATTTTGAACTGTCATTGTCATACAAGCTATCCCCGGGATAGTTATTCTCGTATAACTTGTTGTTGGTAAAATCCAGCCTGAGTCAGAAACTTTTGTGGGAAGCGGCCATGGAGTAGCCCCCCCCCCCCCCCCCCTGTCAACAAAATGGAAAATTTAATAACTGATTGTGAACGTGAGATAGCACAACGTGCCTCTGCCCCCCCCCCCGTATAAGAAAAAGCGGGGTACATTATTGGCTCATCTAAAGTCTAAGTTCCGAAAATAGTCTTACTAACGATTTTTACTCCGAAAAACTCTTCACTCTTCCTAAAATGTTGGTGTTGGTTGGTGATGTTGGTTAGTTGTTGGTGGGCTTCAGTGAGTAAATGTTGGTGCCTGATCTGTTATAAATAGCCATCACTAAGTTGTTGTGAATTCACTACACACATGTGCGCAGGCGCATTATTATTGGACATCATTTGGATTTTAATATTAAAGGCTTTTCATGCAAAACCTGGGAATAGAACTAAGCGCCGGAATTTAATCACATAGCTAAAAGATCTTTCGGAAACGTTTGAGTTCCTATGCCTTCTAGGGTGCCTCTCCCAAGATCCAGGACGAAAGATTTAGGTACATTATTTATTTTTTCAAAATTCTGCCCCCACGAGTAAAGTAGAGGCGATCACATACCACATGTCAACATCATACTTAGTTCTTCATACTACGTGACTACTTTTATACCATTTTTACCGTCTCCCCTCCTACCGCGGCCATCAACCAAACCTTATTTTTCTAGTACCTACAGAATAGTGCAACGTATAAAAATTAGTACGACATATCCTCAATTGGTGACCGCGAGGCGGAGCCGAGCGGTAGCCCTTACCTTTAAACCAACAATATTTGTATGTAACGATTATGTTTTCAGTTCTAGAAAAAGGCGCTGTAGTTTCCGATCAAATTTTCAATGTAGGGCTTTTTAGGGGTAAAAAAATCGATCGAGCTAGGTTTCATAACTGAAAAATCGATCGAGCTAGGTTTCATAACTGAAAAATCACGTATTTCCGAGTTTTCATGCTTTTCGTGCAATAGGATTGACAATTTCACTTTAGTACTATGAAAATAAGGCATAAATTCCAATGACAATCAAAAAGTTAGTTACCTACCTCATTGCGACCTTACATCACATGACTGACACGTTTTGGTGCGTGTCGCGGAAAAAAGTTTCTTTCAAATAAGGTCGAAACTAAATAAATCATCTATCTTTATCTTTATACTTTATTGCACAGAAAAAACATATCCCATCAAAAACATCCTGTAAAAAATACCAAGTCTCGCAGCTCTGTGATTCTACCGTAAAAAGTTGTGAGATCCATGTTATACCAAGTCGGTTAACTGATTTAGTCCCTACTTAAGGGGCCTTCTGTCTTAAGTTAATACGTAAGATATTTTCATATCTATATTAAAATCTTTTACTTTTTAAATAAAAATATCGACTTGGCCATCGCATGCTTAGTTTGTTTAGTCCTTTACAACCAGGGTCTGCTGGAAGAAATCTCTATTTAGAGATAAGCTGACCTTGGTACATGTTATTTCTGTTTTTATGTCCTGTCATGTATCGTGTAATAAATATATACAAATACGTTATCTATCACACAGAACTAAGAGCCAGAAACCTGGTTTTTCATCAAATTCCTTCCGAATGCATAAAGAAGTGAAAGGTACTGGAATTTAATGGACTGAAAATAACTAGAGCATTAGTAATTTTGTTGCACTAGTCTTCCATTTTCTATTGTTGCCGCTTGTTAAAGGTATACATATATTAGTTTTGGAACCAAGTTTTAATCGTGTAGAACGCAATTATACTCTAAACAACCTAATATAATGTAGATATGATTTCGAAGATACATTGTGCCTTCATGCGATGGCCAAGTCGATATTTTTATTTAAAAAGTAAAAGATTTGAATATAGATATGAAAATATCTTACGTATTAACTTAAGACAGAAGGCCCCTTAAGTAGGGACTAAATCAGTTAACCGACTTGGTATAACATGGATCTCACAACTTTTTACGGTAGAATCACAGAGCTGCGAGACTTGGTATTTTTTACAGGATGTTTTTGATGGGATCTCACTTCTTTTTGTAAAGTTCTACTTTTTAAAATTTGGTACCTTTGGTACTTTTACAATAACAATAAAAAACATAGCGTTAATGTAGGGGTCTCCGTGCTCGTCACAAGTATAAACTTGGAACTCTTCCCAATGTGCTACCACATACTCGACTATAGCAAGTCTAATCTCATACGACGACTCAATATTCTCATACATAGAGAATGACAAAGAATGAAACAAACACGACCCATCGCCAGGTATCCGTACAATCCGGTGTGGGCATGGTTGGTCATTCACATACACTATTTCCGAATCCATTGCGACTACTAGTTCTGGCAAATGTGCTAGATGAACAAATCCAAATAGTTAGTAAATATAATAATTAATGCAGATACAAAAATTATCAACAACTAGTTGAAATCGCTGGCGAGCAACTCCGCTACTTAAGCTAGCGACGGTTTCAAACCATAGCGTGAGTTAAAATACAGGCAGCGCCATCTATCGAGCAATTGGATTAATCTGCTACCACTCCCGTCGCATTAGAACGCAATTTGTTCTATTGATTGAATAGTTTTATTATATTTGAAGCATTTTGTCGGGAATGTACATCATACATATATACAGGGTGTAACAAAAAGGGTTTAACTCCCGGATGTATGTGGTTTGGGACATCATTCTGAGCAACTTTTACTATGGGACCAACTTGATTAGAGCAACTTGATTTTTCACTTCCCCATACATTTCGGAAAGAAGAAGAAAGAAGTGAAAAATCAAGTTGCTCTGATCAAGTTGGTCCCATAGTAACCACATACATTCGGGAGTTAAACCCTTTTTGTTACACCCTGTATATAAAATTCTCGTGTCACAGTGTTTGTCTTCGTAGTCTGAGAATCGGCTAACATCTATTTTTCATACCCCTAAGTGTTATAATTATTTATATGGCAAAACAGCGTTTGCCGGGTCAGCTAGTAATATATAATTTAAGCATAATGGTAACCAAAGGAAACGAGGGATGTATGCCTGGACCGTGGTAAGTGGTGGTCCCTGGTGGATGTACGTATCCCTCTTCTAGGAAACAGGCGTGATATTATGTATGTATTACATAATATGTTTATAGAATCTTGTTTGTAAAGGCATATTTTCCTAGGGGCATTCAATGATTCATAAACTGCAAATGTAACTTTGTAATCCTATACATTTTATATAAGATTACAAAGTTATTGATGCAGATGGGTTTTCTGGAAAACTATAACATAAGCTTGAAATGTTTAAGTTTTCCCTTGATAAGAATACTAATTACTATTTATATCCCAAATTTGAAGGTTCTATGTCTGCTAGAAGTGCCTGGGAGTTTTGATGATCGGTCAGTCAGTCAGTGACAAAATGAGGAAACTTTGACATGTTACAATTCTTAAACTACTGGTTCAAATTGAATAAAAAATTTAATATATCGTGTTGATATAAGGCCTAATTAGTAACAGAAAAATCAGGCTTCTTGTTTTATCCACAACGAAGTTTTAGGGGGGTCGAATATGGCCTGAATTGCTTCGAGAAAAGGATGGTACGGCTGTGCTTGCTCGACTTGGTGGTGCACTGCCGTGCACCCAGATTAGACACTTAATATTGGAAAACACATGCACAAAGGCGAGCTCTAAAAAGAGATCTCTTCAGGCAAACCTATCATCCTCCTTGCTTGCTTGCAAACAGGCACTTTGTTTTCCCCGTGAGATTTAGGCACAGAATTTAATCACACGATTAAATATCTGTTAAAACATGAGGAAATCAAAACATTTTGCTTTTCGTTTGCTTAAAGAAAGCATCATTTTGATTGATGATACTTATACTCAGCTTGATGAATATGAATTCTACTTCAACCGCCTTACTACTCCAACCTTATTACTTCAAACCGCCGAGCAAAGCTCGGTCACCAGCAGATATTATTGTCATTGTACTAAGCTAAATTCCCTAAGTAATTAATTTTGTCATCACCATCACCCATTATCGCTTCTCGTACGTACGAGATAATTATGACGAATTATATTTTTTCTACGAAATTTTATAACTACGTATTTATTTAAGTACTTCTTAATTATCATCTACTACCTACGTCATTGTCATCGTAACGCAATGGAAGTGCATCCTTCCGTTTTACCATTGTTTAATACAATACGAAGGTTTACAAATCGATTTGTTTATTTACTTTCCATTAAGATTCCATTTTCTAATTATGTAGTGGGTTTTAACCCTAGTGTTTTCCACCATCTCTTGTCATCTTGGCGACTCGTTAGTGTGTTTTGTTTATCTACATCCGTCTTGGTTAGTGTGTGTGTGTGTGTGTGGGTTGCGGTGGATACTTTTCTTGTTTACCTACTCATTAGACAAAAGACACCCCTACTGACTGACGCATTACCCGATGGGTGCAAATTGATGCAAAGTCATGACCAGTCATGCCATACAAACATGTCATATTCTTCAATTTCTTGCATGAGCTTTGAAAAACAACAATGAACAACTCATTTGTTTGTATTTTAATTTATTTGTATTAATTATTTGTATTACTGACGTCCAACGGGTATGAAACAATCAAGAAGCCAGTATTTACCCAATGCTGGATACAGGCCTCTTAAATACCATCTACTCTGGTCTATCCCTCCCTCATGTATCTAATAAAACCCATTTATTAGGTCGTCTTGTAAGTACTTAATATAACATCGTGCAATAAACCTAGGAATGGAAATATCGCCCACTACTAGTTCTTCTATTATTTTACAAAACTTGTGTGCATGTGGTTCAGAAGATAATAAAAGGTTTAAGGTTTAAAGAACTTTATTCTCATAAGAAATTACATTTCACTTAAATCACGTAGAAGTGCGCATGTGATGTGTTACTCGGCGAGCATCCCTAGCCGCCGTGTTTAATAACTTATTTATCCTCAATCGGCCGATAGATGGGGTCAAATTTGACATAATTTCCATTTGCCAAAAGATCGTTGATCGTTCAAGACTAACGGGTAGGTCTACCTTTTAATAAATTATCCTCTCCATCCTAGGTTTGCTGGAAGAGATCTCTTTTTAGAGATAAGCTCGCCTTTGTACATGTTTTTTCCAATATTAAGTGTCTGTAATATGTTTTTTTCTGTGCAATAAAGTATATATAAAGTAAGTGAATATTAAGTAGTAATGCGGGCAAAATATAGCTGTCCAAAGATCTTTTGGCGTGCGGTGACAGGTGGAACTAACGCTTGAACAATGAGGAGTGAAAGGTCTTGATGACAGGTTCGTTGCATTGTGTTGCGTAGAACCGGCGCCCCCTGTAAATGTTACTCATCATCAGCCAAAACGTTGGAAGACTACATATATGCGGTCAAAGATCTAATATTTAATTTGTAATACCGAATCTCAGAACCACAATTAGTTAAAAAGCGGCGTGGACTCATCGCCTCGTTATTATCTCGTGGCGGGTGGCTGAGAGCGCATGCGTACAACATGTCAGTGATACCAAGGAGGTTCTTCCCGGAGAGGTTCTCTCAGGGGAGGTTTGTGTCGAGGAGTTTGCTCGTGTCGACGCTAGTGTTGTGTTTGGCCTCATGTTTGGCGCTTGTTGTGCCTCTGCCGACCTCCTCGGGATCGATGCGGCTTGATGGTATGGACTTGTTTTTGTGTTAAATAACAACGAATTGTAACAATGTACATGTTTAATGTCTAACTTATATGTGCTACCCGGTAATATGTGGAAATATTTTGACATTTAGTAACAATACGTACTACACACCCCGCCACCTAGGTACTTAGCATTGCGTTAACTTAGAGCCTTGCAATAATGCAAGGGCAAGGCTAGGAATTCGCTACAGTGAAATAGGGAATAGTAACTCAAGGTTTGAACAGGCGATGGCGAGGATGATGGTTCCCCATGATGGTGGTACACCTATACCCCGAATCACTGATCTTGTAGTAAAAAAAATGTGGCCAAGTGCGAGTCGGACTCGCCCATGAAGGGTTCCGTAGTGCAAGTAATTATAAGACTGGATGTTTGTGTTGTAACTTTGTTTTTTATAGTGTTTGTATGAATGAAAAAGTTATCTTTGCGGTTTTCAATAAATGTTTTTTAAGGTAAAAACTGCTTGTTACATTTTGTTCAAACCAATTTTCGTTGAAAGATTGTATTGAGAATTTGAGATACACAGCACATTTTTTATTTTTTTTCACTCTCTTAATCAATCAATCAATCAAAACGTTTATTTGCTCAAAAAATATGTGTACATAAGATCTTAGCTAAGCAGTGTAGTATCAACATATATTCACCATCTAAAAGTTGGTGTGCAAATATTTTATTATGCCTAGACTCATTAAAATAAAATAAAATTATTCAAATCAATTAGTATTAAATATGTCGCGGGACAGCCTCAACGCACTGTTGGTAGCAGCGCCACTGAATGATCTGTTTGGCGATGCATGGAGGGATATTGTGCGAGAATGTGGCAGGTTCTGTGAGATGATTGGATGATAGTGTTGTCATGTAATTATTATCCCAAATTACTAATGGACATAATGTTAATAATCGAATGTATGTAATTGTAATTGTGTTTAATGTAATCTATTTTATAGTTTGGATACTTTGTACGACGAAATGGATTTTTCTGTCATGTTGTACGAATTTACTTTAAATAAATAAAATAAAAATAAATGTCATTACTTTAAAAGTTAGAGGGGGGGGACACAATTTTTTCCACTTTGGATGGGTCTGTCTCTTAAACGATTGACTTTGAGGAAAAATGGTTTTAGAAACCCTAACGTCATTTTCAAGTTCAAGAATTTTGTGGTCAGTTCCATTTATGGGGAGTCCCCCTTAATATTTTATTTTTTTTAATTTTTGTATCAAAATCGTACAGTGGTTTACAGAATACATCTACATACCAAGTTTCAACTGTGTAGTCTTAATAGTTTTGTAATAAAGTTGCCGTGACATGCGGACGCACAGACAGACAGTCTTTGAAAATGACGTTGAGGTTTCTAAAACTATTTTTTCTCAAACCTTCCAAAGTGGAAAAAATTGTGTGTCCCCCCTCTATTTTTTAAAGTAAGAGAGTGAAAAATCAAAAAGAAAAATTTATACTGTGTATCTCAACTCAATACAAACTTTCAACGAAACTTGGTTTGAACAAAATATAATAAGAAGTTTTTAAGATATAAAACATTTATTAAAAACCGCAAAGATAACTTTGTCATTCATACAAACACTAAGAAAAACAAAGTTACAACACAAACATCCAGTTTTATAATTACTTGCTACTACGGAACCCTTCATGGGCGAGTCCGACTCGCACTTGGCGACTTTTATTTTACTCTGCAAATCTGGCCTGCCCCTTGTTGGGAATAAAACCAAAAGTGCATGCATAGATCAATATAGAAGGCTTCGTGTGCGGTGCGTGTAGCCTGATGTAGCCTGATGTAGCACACAAACAAACAGGAGCAGATACAGTAACGTGTTATGGAGCATTGTTCAAGTTGAATAGTTAAAAGCCACCATAATCTTCACTTAATGTTTGCTTTGACCGCAAGCATGCGCTTCCGTCTACTCGTCATTAACTAACTGTTGGTCAACAATGTCTACCTACCATCGTTAGAAACAATTTTACCTGATTTGTATGTTAAGATCCTGAGTTCTCGGTTGTTAAAATATTTTTTTAATGAGATTTACAAGCATTACATACCTTACCTACTACAAATATTAGCATTCCATTAGTAACAATGTTCTAGTAAAGAGTTATAAATAATAGGTAAACAAAACCATGGCATTCACAGCCCACACACAACGTAGGTAGATACACAACGTAGGTAGATAGTTACCTTATCTACTTACAATTACATATAGCATGCAAAATGGTTGAACTCCTAACGTTGTTAAATTGCAATTTAATTAGTACATCTATTATATGGAACAGATTTTGCCTACGTGCATTGCTATTCGAAACGTCAAGGCGCATTACTTGAATGAATCATTCATCACAAAACAAATCGTGGTAATTTGTATACTTACTTATTATTAATATATTTTCATTAATTCAACAGAAGAGAAGTATTACCAGCTTCCTCAGCTGTTTCATCTGGATAACTATGATGCGTGTCTCTCGCAGAAGAATGGGGTCTACTGCATGGGCAGTTTTGATCTAACTAGCGATACAAACAACACTATACTTGATATTTTAAAGGTAATTCTAGACTAGCTACGAAACAGACCTTGCGGGACTTGCAGACTACTATACGTATTATGGTATGATCTGAGGTAATAGTTTTTGTGTGTTGCAGGAGTATTCATCAGACCTAAAGAACTTCAACCATACACGATTACACCGAGGCTACTGTCTCAGTTCGCGCTGTCAACAATTCTCAGGGAACTCCCATGTAAAGAGCTTTGAGGCGTGCGTGAACGAATATACAGATAGAAACTATGGTCTGAATGCAACACTGGTCCGCTTGGATTACTGCAAAAATGGAGACAAGCCAAGAGGCAGACCCGTGGATGATGTGGACATGGCCTTCGTTTACGTTGTAGGCTTTATATTGGTTGCTAACTTATCAGGAACCTTGTATGATTTACTCAGGAATCAGAATGAAAAACGTAAGTATTCGTAGCGTACGCAGTATCAGGATGAATGAGAATTTCCAGTGCATCAATCAGTTCCTGGAAGAGTAAAACTTAATAGTGTTGGACCATAGATTTAAAAGTAGATTTATCGATACTTACGTCTAGTCCATAGGTATAAAAAATATTTCGATTTCTATTCTGTTATAGCAAATATTAATTTATATGAAAAACGTAAGTATTCGTAGCGTACGCAGTATCAGGATGAATGAGAATTTCCAGTGCATCAATCAGTTCCTGGAAGAGTAAAACTTAATAGTGTTGGACCATAGATTTAAAAGTAGATTTATCGATACTTACGTCTAGTCCATAGGTATAAAAAATATTTCGATTTCTATTCTGTTATAGCAAATATTAATTTGATGGCATGGTCCATCCGAGCGAACTGGAAACGATTAATCGCAACTTACGATGACGGGGATCCTCGGCTTACAGCTTTAAATTCACTCAATGGATTAAAGTAAGTTTTTACTTCTTCCAGATGATTTATGGCCGATTTCACCAACAATCTCTTATAGGCGACACTTTATTTCTTTCCACCTAGCGGTTGCTGGCTTTGACCTATTTATGGGTCATCTTGACTACTATTGATCCTCTAAGTTTAAGAGTCTGGTCTCCGAAACAATCACTAGACATTAAAAAAAGGAATTGTTGGTGAAATTGGGAGTTAAGTCTTTCTAATACATTTTAAACATTACTGAAATAATGTGTTCTTATTTCAGGGCCATATCATTGATTTTAGTCATCTTTGGGCACACATGTATGTCTCATTTTATAGCGTACGTCTACAACCCGTACTTTGCAGAGCAGGTACCCATTGTTATTCATTAACTAACTTTAAATAAGATTTCACTTCTTATATTTTTGGCTAAAAGTAGCCACTGAGCCTTTGCCACCCTTTATGGGAAAAGGCGAACCAACTATTTCTATTATTATACTGCTAAACTAGGTCCCATATATATAGGTATACAATTTATTATGCATAAGTTTATGTACAGATACACTATGTTTATTATCAAAACTTGTGGTTCGCAGGGTAGGGCAGGTGCGGTAATGCTGTCAGTGTCAGGCATCTTTATTCATTCCATGCCATTCTGGGGGTGGATTGTTTGTGTCATTAATTAGTTTTTGATTTTGTAACGTGTATTTTGCTATGATGAAGCTATAAAAACATATTTTTATATTACAGCTAACTCACCACCCGCTGTGCTACATTATCTTCAATGGCACTATGTTGGTTCAAATTTTTGTCATGATCTCCAGTTTCCTGCTGGCATACAATCTACTGCTGACCGCTGAAAAGAATCCCAAAATAGCACTTAGCCTCAACACGTTGTCCAAGACTATATTTAATAGAGTTGCTAGGTAAAGTAAACGAAAAAAAACATAATAAAATGAAATTCTTAGATAGTGGATTACAAAATAAAGCGTGTACCTACCTACATATAGAGCTAAAACTAAACTAAATCAATAGTTCTAAAGCCGATATTCACTCAACTTAATGTTACATGTTCACAATTTTTCTTTACAGAATAGTACCACTGTATCTGCTGGTGGTGGGATTTGCCTCCACTTGGTGGTCGCACGTGCATGATGGTGCTTTGTGGACACCACTCGTCGAAGAAGAAGTCGCTCGCTGTCGGCAGAAGTGGTGGACACAGATTCTCTTTATCAACAATTTTTTCAAATCAGATGAAGTTTGTTTAATACAAACGTGGTGAGTGATCCTAAAAATGTTTCATTAAAATACACAAAATCTATTTGGGATCTCTCTGGCTGCGGCTGCTGAACCGTAAGTGTTGGCTCCACAGAGAAGAGATCTCTGCACAGTAATGGATCATAAATCGTAATTTCTTTATTGTACTCACACGATCACATGACGAGGTGGGCTTAATATAATTTTAATGTTTTGAATAAGTAAAGAGTCCATACAAAACAATTGTAATATACTTTGTATTGACTAAATAAAACAATGAAAAATCCCAAAATAATGAAGTTTTATATATTTTTTTCAGGTTTTTGGCAGTAGATATGCAGTTATACGTATTTGCTGCAATATTAACTCTAGCATTCGGAAGATGGCCCCGCAAGATGATGATTCTATTAAGTGTTATGTTTATCTGCTCAGTTATTGCTATATTTGCTGCAGCTTACTATTGGGAATTGAAGTCTATTCTATACTTAATGAATCCCGAGTAAGTATTTATCTTGAAGAAACGTATATAAATATTGACAGGAGTGCCAATCTCTTACACAAAAAAGCGTTTGTCACTAATTTCACAGCTGGTCTGATGTTGTTCCCAGGATAATACGTAAGCAGATGTCCGGTGAGCCATCATTCGCGTTTCTGTACATGGCACCTTGGGGAAGTCTACCTGCTTCATTATTCGGCTTATTTGTAGCATTCCTGTATATCGAATTGGAACAAAGACAGTGTCAAGTTGGCAAATACATGGTGAGTCCTAACATTTTAATAACTTATTCTTAGAAGTTGTATTATGGCAATGCCTTGATTCAACCGGTTCTAAGTTCTAATGATTGAATTGATTGACGAAACGTGGACAATGCTGTGCATCTACCTGAATATAATAAAGCGTGAATGGGGTTTATTATATATATTTTTTATTTTTTCCCACCCAATTCCAACTAATTACTTTATTTTTTTCAGGTATTCCGGATTGCCTACCATCTGGCTATCCCGTTAATAATTATGTGGTTTTTGGCAGGATATTGGATACGTGATATTACATCATATATTTCTATATCGCTTTATACAGCCATAGATCGACCTGTTGTCGATATTTTGTTAGCAATCGCATTGATCGGATTATTTAGTAAAGTCGATGGTACGTGTTTTACTATTTTACAATACCAATTCCACACCTAGTTTGTAACCAGTTCCAAAAAAGACTTTAAAATAAGATCATAATATGGTCAATATTTTTCATCGTTTTTTTACTATTCTCTAAAAAGTTTTGACTACGTTATTAATTACCTTTGTATTACGCAACGCAAGGTACCAACCCAACAATATTAATAAATTATTTTCATGTATCAGATTTCATGTGGAGATTCCTGTCATGGCGCGGCTGGCAGATCCTTGGAAGGTTGTCGCTAGCAGTGCTGCTAATTCATTGGATATTCAATTTGAGCATAGTCAGTGGCCGAGTCAATGCAGGCGAATATTCAGTGTTTCAAATCGTAAGTCACACATGGTCTACATGCTTAGCAAATAGCAATGCGTTTAATACAGGGTGCCTGCGGGATCATGTAGCAACAAAGTAACCTAAAATTTGCCTATTGATTAGGAATGTTATGCTGACGAGACGAGAGGTCGTTTTGGTACAAAAAAATAATAATTTTAATGTGTGTCCTATTTTGGTTCCGGATCAGTTGGTCACCCTACACACTTTACAAGCGCAACTGTCTTTTGACTTTGTCATAAATTGTTTACGGCCTTTGATTTTGACAATTTTTACTCCTTACTCCTCACTCACTAATTTATCCTCTGATTAGTTTACTTGAAAAAGGTTTTAACATGAATTGTAAGGTGACTAAACATTCAGAATTATGATACCCATTTAACATATAAAATTACTAACGCATTGTTGTGACTATTTAAATAGTAGCGTAATGGCTGAAACCGCAATTATTTACCGAGTTAGAAACAATATGTTAGAGTCACGCACGACCCAAAAGTCATCCTGTACTTATATATTTTCTAGCTCTTGAGGAACTAAAAAAATATCTTGAGAAGGCCTACTTACACCCTAAGTGGGGTCCTTCTCCAAAGTTAGATTGATATACCTACCTAAATAACTTTTAATTTATTTTGTATCATTTCTTTAGACTTAGAAGACTAGGCGCTTTTTATATAACGGTCTAATGAAAATGTTATCTTTTGTTCTAGTTTGGAGAATTCCTGGTTACACTAGGTTTTACCTATGTGACTGCAGTTCCGGCTTCCCTGTTAGTTGAATATCCCATGCAAAGGTTTATTCGGACAGTTTTGTTTTAAAACAGTGACTAATCTGTGATACCTACAATACAACACATTAAAAATAACTTTTTTGATTAGTTTGAACGAGAATGTTCCAATAAAATAAGCGTGTAGTTGCGGTTGGATACATTACACGTGACGTAGTAAAAAATTAAAAGCTTAGGCTTATTTTTTTATCGCCCCCATTTCTAATGTAATCACCGCACCTTAAAAGGAACAAAATAACTTACAGGATCACTTCGTTGCCCGTTTGCCTGTCTGTCAAGATCTTTTTTCTTTGTAATGCCTGGAATTATCAAATTGAAATAAATATTAATAGATACATCAGGTTTGCAGTCCCTAAATAAACGGCCAAGTGCGAGTCGGACTCGCGCACGAAGGGTTCCGTACCATTATCTATAAAAACCGCAAAAAAAAATGTATGGGAGTCCCCCGTAAATATTCATTTAATTATTTATTGAAGTAAAACTTCTTGGGGCACGGGGGTAAAATTTATTTAACCTCTCAACTGTGGGTTATTCATATATTTGCTTTTCAATTGCTAGTAGCCGGGTGCTATCACGAGTGGCTAAGAAATGTAACGGAAATTGGAATCGGTGACGTCAGGGTCGGCTGAAGACTTTTAAAACCGCAACTATTTTCAATACGGTTTTTAACTAATCAGATAAGATAATAATACATTCGTACAATAAAGAATGTTAATTAGTGAGAGAAAAACCTGATGAAACGTTAACAAAAATTATTTTAAGCATTCATCCACGAGTTCTTGATTTCCGGTATGGCCAAGATGGCGCCACCGCCGCCGCCGCCGCTGGCTGGGACAAACAAAATCAACTAGCATGACTCAAACTACTTCGTTCAACCTCTTTGTTGGAACCGGAACTTATGTTTGACAGCTGTGCGATGCGATCCATACAGTTTGTAAGAAAAGAGTTTCATCAATGTCACACGGGGGTCGATATGGATTTCTAAAACAAGCAAAGCAATGCATACATTTGAGCGAGACGGCTTAAAGACGTGACGTCAGATGGTATATAATCTGAGCGAGATGCAAATAGTAGTGACACTATTGAATGAGTTAAGTATGTCACCACGAGCGCGACAAATTGTAGATAAGAAATGGTGGGAAATAAATGACATGACGTATTAAAAGTAAGTACTTACAAGTATAAAATAATTTCAAATAATCGGACGTCTGAAACTTAAAAGTAACTTGAAGCAGAGATTGGATCACAAAATTGGAAATTTAAATCTCTTTTAGTATAGGTAGGTATAGGTGTATAGTATAGGTACCACTTAATGATCTAGCTACAGAAGTTTTACTTCTAACACGTGTACGGTGCTACACGCGTACTTTTTTTTTTTAAGTAAATAATATACTCAATATATTGTGAACATTTTAAGCGTCTACCTGCTACCATTATCAATATCGAGCAAAAATGAGCAAAAAAAATCACGTTTGTTGTATGGGAGCACCCCTTAATATTTTTTTTATTTTTAGTATTTTTTGTTATAGCGGCAACAGAAATACATCATCTGTGAAAATTTCAACTGTCTAGCTACCACGGTTCATGAGATACAGCCTGGTGACAGACAGACGGACGGACGGACAGACAGCGAAGTCTCAGTAATAGGGTCCCGTTTGGCACCCTTCGGGTACGGAACACTAAAAACGAGAATCCTCAGTCAACCCGTTTAATCATTTACACCCGAATGAAAAACCTATTTTCACGAATAGGGTAAACTAGTACAAGTAATCATTCAATCAAAAAAAAAATTGGTTGCCTGTAAAGTCGGTATACGGGCGAAAGTTTTACGTGACAACTTTCACTTTTTATGTCTGTCTCTCTCGCTCTTAGGCGGGCTAACCATGCCCGAGTGGAAGGGACGCGTGCCTCTCACTCGCTCTCATTGTGAGCGCATAACGTGAGCGGAGCGTAACGCAGTTTCTTGAAGTGTCACCCGGAAAACCAATTTATAAGACGTTGTCACGTCAAAAAATATAAACACCATCAATTTCAACTACCGTCACAAGAAAAATACGATTTATGCAGAACCCTCGGCAAACAAAAGTGACTCGTACTTAGCCGCCTATAATTTATGTTGATTCTTACTTATTGGGTCTACTTATTTTATTTTATTTTGTAAGTAAATTTATATTATTGTCTGTAATAGATAAAGTTTAAATTGAATAGATTAAGTAGGTAAATATCTCAATAAAATAAACTTGTTGCAAAGGTTGTTTACGTCTCATTTGGAATCAGTGTACGTGTACTCCTACTTACCACATCCAAAATGCGCCAAAGAAAAAAACGGTGTAATTTCAAGGGCACAATTACACTGACAACATACAATAATACTTCATCAACCAAATATCGATGTCTCTCTCAGCGATTCACATCACTATTTTCATTTCGTAACCTGTCACTGACGTTCAAAACCACAACTACTTCGAAACTTCAAAGGAATCTACAAAAACATTTATCACTTTTTTAGTAGGTACACATTATTTATAATATAAGTAAGATAAATAAAATAATAAATAAAATTTAATAAATATAATTAATATAACAAAGTCACTAAAAAGTACTCGTACGACTTACGAGGTAACGAGTAAGGCCCAATAAAAAACAGCGTTCTGAACCACGAAGATTGACAGCTGTCAATGTCAAATAAATAAATAAATTTGATCAAGCGCAAGAAATGTCATTTGTTTTTTCAAGGAAGACGTGTGATTATGCTGGATTTTTCCATCTGTGACGGCATACTTCGCATGTTATTTGAATTACGTAACCTCTGGATCATAACCTCAGTGCCTAGAATACGTAGCGAGAATGGGGAGTCATCATAGCCATGAGACGGCTCATCAAAGTGACCACAGTGGGAGCGGGATGAATACTCCTCGACGTGGGTCTCAGAGGAGTGTGGTGCCGAGGTCTGAGTCCGGGGGGGAGCTTCAGGCACAAGAGAAGCCGCCGCCGACCTCCTTGGTTCCCGTTGAGAAACTTGGCAAGGTCAGTCCAAGAAGGTTGCAATGCAAACACAAGGTCAATCCGCATCGCATCGCATTGTTTGTTTATTGATATCGTATCCTGCGTGATCGCGAATTGGTCTCGTGTTTGTTTATAGGCACGCTTTCATGACTTCAAAGGTTTATGGACTTGCCAAAATCAGCTTTGGTAATTGGTATTGGTGCCATTTGATCAACAGCCATTTCCGATTATTTGTAGTAGTCTAAAGCTTGCTGGTAGGTACCTAGTAAGTGTGCATAGAGTGACTGTCTTAGCAAAATAGCTTAGAAGGATGCTGGAAGATAATGACCATCAAGATATTTTTAGGGTCTGACTTCCTACTTCACTTTAGCATAGTTGGGTATGTGGGTGATTAAAGATTGCTTCACATTATGCTACAATTTTATTTACAAGTTAACCCTTTCGGACTAGAGCTTGTCATTCTCCTGGCCGAAAAGGAAACAAAAATGACATTAAAATTAGGGGAAGGGGTGTACCCCTTCGCTAGAGGACAGAAGAGTCCTTGACTTTGACAGTGGGTACCAAGACATCAATTAATGTCTATAGCAAGGGGATGAGAACTTGATTTCCCCTAACTTTAATGTCATTTTTGTTTCCTTTTCGGCCAGGAGAATGATAAGCTCTAGTCCGAAAGGGTTAACTTAATGATTTCATTAATACAATGAAATACAAAAGTGTTTAAGAAAAAAATCTGCCATGCTAGTTGGACTTGCAAGAAGAGGGTTTTGTAAAACAATAATAGGACTAAAACCAACAAAATACCTTAAAAGTACCCTAAAATTAAGTTTTTCATACAAACTTTGCACCCCAGATTTAGGGGGTTAGGGGGTTAAAGTTGTGGATTTCAAAGTTTTTATGGGATATGGGTGCAAACATGTGCTTGCATACCAAATGTCAGATTTTTAGGACTTTGGTAAGTACCCTAGAGGTTTTGATGATATGTGAATCGGCCATATTATTGAGAACAACTTTTGATTCCTAAAAATATTATAAAAATACATTTAAGATGCTCACACCATGCACTTTCATTTGATATATCACACGGCATATTTAGATTTTTATGAAAGATAATATGATACAAAACTCTAAAAACAACAGTATTTTGCACTCTGTCCACTGCTGGACATATGCTTCCCCAATTGGCCGCCATTTTGTGTGCTCCGTGGCCTCTCTCGTCCATATCGGCCCGGCTGTGCTCCTGATGTCGTCGGACCATTGTGCCGCCGGTCTTCCCACACTTCTTTTCCCTGTACGGGGTCTCCAGAAAAGAACTCTATGGCACCATCTCTCGTCCCTTCTGCGACAGACGTGTCCTGCGCACTGCCATTTAAGTCATGCCAGCCAGCAAACATACATCACTTCAATTATAAAATATTTTTAAAGATTTGACAAATGTCACTCCTATCCTAAAAATGGTAATTTCTTGTGCAATTAATTACTAATGAACACTTAGGTAATGAGATTAATAATTCAGTGCAGCAAAAGGCTAAAACTGACTGAATCAGTGAGCAACTATCACACTTAAAAACACACCGATTAGATACTTTTTGCTATCTTATCTAAATCTTTAGCAAAGCTAATGATCCCTTCAGCTTGATTTCAATCTGTATTAATATGTATTTGATTTGTAAACATTTGGTTAGTGTACTTTCAAGATCTAACTTCACAACACAGTGAAATCCATTGACAAAAAAGTGTTGCTAATAAATTAAATATTTATTTTAGCTAATTTATATTTTGTGTCATCCATCAATCAATTATAGCTTCAATAGGTTTCCCTTAAGAGGTGGCGTGTGCACAGTTATCGGCGTGATTTTTAATCTCATTGGTGGATTGATTAACTTGTGATATCTCTACAGTAAATAAATGGATCGTTGGACTACAGCATGGGAGAAACTGTGGCTTTCTGCAGTGGACTTGGGCATTCCGTTGAACAATAAACAAAAGAGTGCCCCAACATGCAAGGTTCTGCTCTTCTGTTCTACATTAGTAATTCTGAACTTCTAACTGCATCTTATTACTATGAAAGTAGTCGCACCAATAACTTTTGTAAATGTCAGTCGGTCTTAAACTTAGCAACTGAAGACATGGGCACACACACTGCTCGCTAAGAACATAAGGTCATTGGTACACGCATACTCTGAATGAACATTACCATTCTTCTGCTGCAGTTGGGTACATATTGTGGAGCTTTTAAAATCTTTAATTCACACCTAAAACAATATATTGTATTTTCCAGTTGCTGGCACAGAGGTCACAGAAGGAGGATGGAGTCAATGGCATCACAGAAAACTCATTCACAGTAAGATACTCTCGATTTATTGTCAAACTGAAATGACGTGCCCCACTACCGTTTTTATACACACGCGCACGCAAATCGAACATGAAGGAGTGGGGCGCGTCATTTCAGATTGCACAAGCTCTACCATCTATTTGTCTAGCATGCTGAGCCAGCCAGGGCCTATTCCTATGGAATATGCACATCTATAGTTTCTTTCTATTTTTTTGAAGTTTTGTAAGAATCTTTATTGTATTTGAGTGTATTCTTACAGTGAATAAATGGATTATCTATCTATCTATACTTACTACATCTACATGGGTACTTCATCAAGTATTATCTACCTAGGCGGGTAATTACTGCACTAAAGAAGAGCGTAATAATTAAGATAACATAATGATTATGCATGGAAACGGGAAAGAGAGGCCTTTGCCCAGCAGTGGGATGCTATAGGCTAATAATAATAATGATGTCTGTCTCTCTATTGTTCGAAACTGTAATATTATGTTAAGACGCAGGCCGCGCAGCGCAGATTTAGCAAGGCAGGGCAGACAACAACGCCTTTTGTTTTACGCGCATGCGCTACCTTTCTAAATCAGATCTTATTGGCTGCGGAACCGCAGCATGTCGACCCCGCGGGGGGTCGTGAAGCGACAGAATGAAAGACGGAACACACGTGGTCTGTCCCTCACCTTCCGCGACACAACCTGCCCCGCGTGCGGATGCTACGGATACAGCACATACCCAGCAGTCTTATGCAGGGCTATTTTTGGGCCCCTAGCCAAAAGTTACTATTATTTTAGAGACATCATTCTGAGCAACTTTCACTAAGAATCCGATTTGATCAGAGCAAGTCTATTTTTCACTTCCCAGTACATTTTGGCCTGAGTGGGTCAGCTGATTTGTATAGAGAAGTGAAAAATAAAGTTGCTCTGATCAAATCGGTTTCTTAGTGAAAGTTGCTCAGAATGATGTCCCTAAAATAATAGTAACTTTTCGTTAGGGGTCCAAAAGTAACCCTGTATGTTAGTGGACCCTTTTAAACAAGCTGAGCTGGTCTGTCCGAGGTCAGGCTGGAGCACCCTGTCCGAGGTCAGGCTAGAGCACCCTGTCCGAGGTCAGGCTAGAGCACCCTGTCCGAGGTCAGGCTAGAGCACCCTGTCCGAGGTCAGGCTAGAGCACCCTGTCCGAGGTCAGGCTAGAGCACCCAGTCCGAGGTCAGGCTAGAGCACCCTGTCCGAGGTCAGGCTAGAGCACCCAGTCCGAGGTCAGGCTAGAGCACCCTGTCCGAGGTCAGGCTAGAGCACCCTGTCCGAGGTCAGGCTAGAGCACCCTGTCCGAGGTCAGGCTAGAGCACCGTGTCCGAGGTCAGGCTAGAGCACCCTGTCCGAGGTCAGGCTAGAGCACCCAGTCCGAGGTCAGGCTAGAGCACCCTGTCCGAGGTCAGGCTAGAGCACCGTGTCCGAGGTCAGGCTAGAGCACCCTGTCCGAGGTCAGGCTAGAGCACCCTGTCCGAGGTCAGGCTAGAGCACCCTGTCCGAGGTCAGGCTAGAGCACCGTGTCCGAGGTCAGGCTAGAGCACCCTGTCCGAGGTCAGGCTAGAGCACCCAGTCCGAGGTCAGGCTAGAGCACCCTGTCCGAGGTCAGGCTAGAGCACCGTGTCCGAGGTCAGGCTAGAGCACCCTGTCCGAGGTCAGGCTAGAGCACCCTGTCCGAGGTCAGGCTAGAGCACCCATCCGAGGTCAGGCTAGAGCACCCTGTCCGAGGTCAGGCTAGAGCACCCTGTCCGAGGTCAGGCTAGAGCACCGTGTCCGAGGTCAGGCTAGAGCACCCAGTCCGAGGTCAGGCTAGAGCACCCTGTCCGAGGTCAGGCTAGAGCACCGTGTCCGAGGTCAGGCTAGAGCACCCTGTCCGAGGTCAGGCTAGAGCACCCTGTCCGAGGTCAGGCTAGAGCACCCTGTCCGAGGTCAGGCTAGAGCACCGTGTCCGAGGTCAGGCTAGAGCACCCTGTCCGAGGTCAGGCTAGAGCACCCTGTCCGAGGTCAGGCTAGAGCACCCTGTCCGAGGTCAGGCTAGAGCACCCCGTCATGCAATTGCAGTATTGAATAACCCGTCTGGCAATGAGCGTGACGCTATGCTCATTTACAAGTATCATTCCGGTGGCGAAGGAAGAAATAAAACCCCAGGTCTTAGATGTTTACATGTTTCTGACGTCGCTGTTTCTAGGGTACTTACCCTAGGGGCTAGAGGCGTTGTATGTGCCGGTGTAGATGTTATTGTATGTTACGTTATTCCACAGACCGCTTATCCAAAGACGTAGTATAGCGGGGGAACCACTCGGACACTCGTAATGGCAATTCACTGTAGAGCCCTTTTTGTGATTCGTCGTAATGATGATGAATCGACAAGTCAAGTGCTGCACCCGTAGCATGGTGAGTGCGGTGGGAGATGTTCTCGCGGTAGGTGAGGGACAGACACTTGTTTGTTAAGCGCGTGCTCTGTCCTTTCCCTGTCCTACGTTCCCGCGGGGGAGGCAATGGCGGGCATGCTGCGGGTGCTGTAAGTGGCTGTTGTTGGCATCGCTATAAAGGATTTCCTAAAGCGGGCAATGTTTTGCTGCAATATGTGATGCCCGGCCCTCACAAAATTATTGCACTGTAACTGATGACTGTTACCCGGTCCACAGAAGTACGTGTTCCCAAACTATCCTGAGCTGGCTCAGGCGTTCTACGCACACATACACAGAGCGGCGAAGAGCAAGAACGCACACATGCAGCCGGCGGCGTTCCGGCAACAGTGCGAGCGTGTGTTGGCCATGCTAGACGACCAGGAGATCATCGAGACTTATGTGCGGTGAGCAGCGACAGAGACACGCGCACACACACAGACAGACACACACAGAGAAAGAGAGAGAGAGAGAGAGAAAGAAACGCACAGTGTAACACTCAACTAAGAACACAACAACAACAACTTGGAAACGATGATAAGACTATACTGCATTCCATATAAAAAATTGAACTTTTCTTCTTTATATTTCCAATGTTAAATGGAATGGAGTATAGTAATGATGACCTGTGATGATTGTTGTGGCTGAGGCTGTTGTCAAGAGGTCCCAGGTTCGAATCCCGCACGGGAAGAGAAAACAGCCCTACGTCTTGGATGATCGATGTTAACATGTTTGTGTCGTCGCCGATTTCCCTCTCCAGAAGACGGGACAAGTTTCAATTATTTCAGTGAATTCTAGTACTTTATTCGCTGAGTTTGAGGATCCAAAAGTCTTAGACGCGCTACTCGCACACCAGCCGCCGCAGCCTAGGACTTAAAAATGTGTTAAAGTGGAGCCGCCGGCTGTTATGGGTACCGCCATCCACGATGACGCGGGACGTAGCTATTTGCATCTTTGTCTTTCAGCAGAGTGCCTCGATGGAAAAGAAAGATGCAAATAGCTACGTCACGCGTCGTCGTGGATGGCGTTAGCTATAGTAGATAGCACACTTTTTGCTCCTGCGGCAGGCGCGAGAGTAGCCGACTTAACACACTAGATTAGCCCTGCAGGTGTGAGCAGTCCGCTTTATTTCATGTTTGTGTACCGTGGATCTCCTGAGCCACTGTCATGCGATTCGCATACGTACAGAATACGTACGCGAATCGTATGACAGTGGCTGTAGCGACGACGGCTCGAAAAATCCCGTTTTGGCTTGTCGAACGCGCCGAGACGTGCCGCGCCGGCTACAAACAAACCAGAATTCCGCGCCCTTGCCATAGTCCCTGCCCTTGTCTCTGACGCGCCCCTCCCCCCCCCGCCAGGATGTTCAGCGTGAGCGAGGAGCCGGGCTCCGTGTCGCGCGAGTGCCTGCGCCGGCTCCTGCGCACCAGCTACAAGATCTCCATGGACCACTTCCCGGACGGGCCGCAGACGTGCCTCCTGGTATGTCTATATAGCGCAGACACCCTCAGCTCCTCGTCCTGCTACTCGTGCTGCTACCCGTCCTCGTCCTGCCGCGAGTACTCGCGCGAGTAGTGTGGACGCGCGTCTCTACGTCGCGAATATTTCGTAAATTATTCGCATTGAGTATGTTTAAAGAAAACACCAGGGGGGCAATTCTGGCGCTAGCGAGATCTTGTCAATGGTCGAAATATCGATTTTGAGATACCGAAATCTCTATCACAAACAAGAAAAAGCTATTCTTAAGACTAGCCTTTCGACCAACCGAGATATCTGGACAAGTTTTTGATCAAAACAAATATAAACCGACGTCGTTTTCGACGGATTTAGCCGGTATCAAAACCGTTATCTCGACTGGGGAGATGATCTCGATAGCGCGAGAATCGGGGGCCAGATAAGAAAGGTATTTTCAAAATACCATTGTAATCCTAATAAAGGGTAGCCAGTAGCTCGATTCTGTGTCTGCTGTTGACATATCTATCACACAATACCTTTCAAATTGTCGTTTCACTAATCCAAAACATGTCCTGCCTGCCCAGCCTCATCCGGCGTCATGTGATGATGAGGCAAACGCGGCGGAGCAAGCCAGCGGATAGGTTTCAGCAAAAGAACAATGACCAAAATTGTATGAGCCTTGGCCCCACCGGTGTAGCACCTAATGTACCAACCCATTTCATTTGAAAGGTCTTTCGAAATAGAATAGAATATCCATTTATTTACTGTTATTATACACAATACAAGCCCATGGCCATATAAATAAAGAGGTACATAGAGAAAATCAATTACTAAATTAACAAATAACTAAATACATAATTTTGTGGCGGTAACTTCATAACTTATGGGAGAAAAAAGTTATGATCAAATGAAATGTCCGTACAAGTCTGTGTAAATCGCAAACGATCGTATGGGTTAAGCAACATAAATATATTGAATACAGTAGTTTGATGGGTGGCCGCTTCTACGCCTCATTTGTTTCAGGCTCTTGCATCTGTCAGACTATAGGATAATAATAGGTAAAGAGCCCCCCGTCACCCGACAATGTGTTTCTGCTTGCGCGGTTGGTATTATATAGATGGCCTTGTAAAGGACATTTGATCACATTTCATTTGATCATAACTTTTTTCTTCTGTATAATATGAAGTTACCGCCATACAATAAAATTATGTATCTCGAAAGACCTTTAAAATGATATTTATAGTTGCTACACCTGTGGGCCCTAATTGGTCATGGTTCTGAATAGAGCTACAGAGCATACTTGTGCCGTGTTAGAGAGTCGGTCCGATCGAAGCGACTAGTATACTTTATTAGTAATAAAATAGTAGTTCAACAAACTAAAATTCTTTGATATGCGTGAGAGGTGATGCAACTGACTGGTGTATAGTGTTAATATTTGTAGAACACTATTACTAAGGTGCTCCTAAACGGGCCAGGTTTTGCTGCAATATGTGGCCGGCAACTTTGTTGTCCCTCTCTTACTCACATGTTAGAAAAGGACACCAATAGTTGCCGGCCACATATTGCAGTGAAAATATGGCCCGTTCAGGAGCTCCATTATGCTAATATCTGCACAAGTATCTATACATACCTACCCTACTAGCAATACAAACGTTTGGATTGTTGTATTCGAAGGAGCGTATTTCTTTCGTAACTAAACGAAATTGTATGTATTGATTCTAAGATCGCCTTGGATCATCAGCCGGAGGGATCTCCGTTCAGTATGACGGTAACTACAGTCCATGTTACACGTTCGTACATCTGGGTACAGTACATGCCTGCTCTGTGTAATAAAAATGTATGAAAGCGTTTACTCATGATTTTTTTGTCATTTTGCTCGGTGTTAAGTTCATCCAGTCTCGCATTGTTCTATGTTAAGTTCATCCAGTCTCGCATTGTTCTATGTTAAGTTCATCCAGTCTCGCATTGTTCTATGATTTGGAATGTACATAAAATCACGTTGTTTTTATTCCTTTCTGCCACATTAAAGGTGGTACAAGCTTCCCTTATTTTATCCTATTTGGCCAGCA
>OY735274.1:9939890-9964787 GCA_963457715.1 Argyresthia albistria | reverse complement strand
TCCTATCAAGACTTCTGACCAGGGAGCACTTATCCAGTGGAGAGCGCATAGATACGTTTTCCTTTGAAACACAACTCACCAATTTACGAGCGGCGGGGGACGAGGTAAGAGAGCAGTGATTGGTCAGCCGCTGCGAAACGGTCTGGCGGCCTGTCATCGTACATAGGTTGCGTATGCGAACGTTTGTTGAATACAACAAACGTTTGGCGAGCCGCATTCCCCCGCAGGCGCAGTCAATTGGATATATAGTCTCTGCTTCCGACACATGTTTATACCTACTATTACCTACCAAGGAGCATTCGAAACGAACGAATGTGTGTATGTCCCCTTCAGGGGCCCGACGCTGGTGCTGCTGTCGGCCGGCGGCGGCGGCGGCGCGGTGCTGGTGGTGGCGAGCCCCTGCGAGTGGAAGGAGACGCACCAGTACTGGGGCGGCGCGGACGCGGCGCTCATCCAGCTCTACCCCACGTGAGTCGCTACCACTCTCTCTTGCTCCTCTTCTTTCTCTTCTGCCTCCTATTATTTCTCCGCATCCTCTTGTTATTCTTCTTCCTTCTTGTGTTCCCCTCTTCTTCTTCAACTTCTAACCCTGCTTAATCTCCTTCTTCCTATTCTTACTATTTCTCCTTTATTTCTTCCATCTTCCTCTTCCTCTGGCCTTCCTCGCCTTCTTTGTCGTCTGCCGATGCCGTTACTTCTTCCTTCTCTTCTATTCTCTGTTACCTTTTATTTATCTGTCCCTCTTCTGTACGTGGCTCCAATAATTTATCCTAAGAAACAATCCTTCTAAATCCGTAAGCTCCACGGAGGAGCAATGGCGAGAATCAAGACAATATATTATTATTACTAACTCGTCTTCCTCTCCCCAGCTTCGCGATCCTCGAGCAAGCGCCGAAGATGCTGTACCTGAACACGTCAATCCGCGGCTACCCGAAGGGGTTGCGCGCCGGCAGTGACCCGCGCAAGCCGCTGCTGTCTGTCAACGAGGACTTCGACAGCATGACGCTGCAGGGCGTGCCCTACACGATAGACGCGATAGAGGTCAGATACTAGCGATAGAGGTCAGGTACCAGCGACAGAGGTCAGATACTAGCAATGAAGGTCAGATGCTAGTGACAGAGGTCAGATATTAGCAATGAGGGTCAGATACTAGCGACATAGGTCAGATACTAGCAGTGAAGGTCAGGCCCTAGTGACAGAGTTCAGATATTAGCGATAATGGTCAGATACTAGCGATAGAGGTCAGATACTAGCGATAGAGGTTTAGGTATCAGCGACAGAGGCCAGATACTAGCGACATAGGTCAGATACTAGCAATGAAGGTCAGATGCTAGTGACAGAGGTTAGATATTAGCGATGAGGGTCAGATACTAGTGATAGAGGTCAGATACTAGCGATTAGGTACTAGCGACAAAGGTCAGATACGACGATAGACTATCAGACTCCGATACTAAACGCGATAGAGAGACTAACCGTGTGGTAGAGTTCAGAAACTATACCGATAGATGTCAGGAATTGGACTGATAGAGCTCAGATACTGAGAGTGGTCAGCTAGCAGCCACTAACTCGGTCGCTCGTGTCGTGTTGCAGGTGTGGGGCTGCGGCGACTCGTGCTCGCGGGAGACGCAGCTGCAGATCAAGAAGTGGCAGGTGAAGGAGGCGGAGCGACAGAGACAGGTGACGCTTTGTTACTACCTCTACCTCTCCTTGCTCCGTGCTCTAGCGGGTTTCGTGCTTGCTTCTCACGCAGGGGATGCAGGTTCCAATCCCATTGGATATTTTGGGGATTGATAGTACCCATCATTATGAACAACTTTCCCCATGAAACCATAATGGTTGCTAATGAAAAATAACCGGCCAAGTGCGAGTCGGACTCGCGCACGAAGGGTTCCGTGCCATTATCTATAAAAAACCGCAAAAAAAAATGTATGGGAGCCCCCCCTAAATATTAATTTAATTTTAATTTAATTATTTATTTTTTAAGTAAATAATATACTCAATATATTGTGAACATTTTAAGCGTCTACCTGCTACCATTATCAATATCGAGCAAAAATGAGCAAAAAAATCACGTTTGTTGTATGGGAGCCCCCCTTAATATTAAATTTCTTTTGATTTTTAGTATTTGTTGTTATAGCGGCAACAGAAATACATCATCTGTGAAAATTTCAACTGTCTAGCTACCACGGTTCACGAGATACAGCCTGTTGACAGACGGACGGACGGACGGACAGACGGACAGCGAAGTCTCAGTAATAGGGTCCCGTTTGGCACCCTTCGGGTACGGAACCCTAAAAAAAAGGTCTCCCATAGTAACTTGAAAACAGCCTTACTGAGGGGCGTTTTTTTCTCTCTATCTAAACAAAACGTGAAAATATGATTAACATAGTCGGCACAGGTACCTATGTTATACGGATGTTCTAACGGTGATGGAAAACATGGTGAGGAAACCTTCATTACTCCATAACTGCGACGATGGGCCTGCCCTCTGTCACGCAAAATGGAGTATTGAAACTCTGACTTAAAGGGGGCACAGTTGTGCCTCTGCCCCTCCGTATTGTGAAAGTGGGCACAGTTGTGCCTCTGCCCCTCCGTATTGTGAAAGTGGGCACAGTTGTGCCTCTGCCCCTCCGTATTGTGAAAGTGGGCATAGTTGTGCCTCTGCCCCTCCGTATTGTGAAAGTGGGCACAGTTGTGCCTCTGCCCCTCCGTATTGTGAAAGTGGGCACAGTTGTGCCTCTGCCCCTCCGTATTGTGAAAGTGGGCACAGTTGTGCCTCTGCCCCTCCGTATTGTGAAAGTGGGCACAGTTGTGCCTCTGCCCCTCCGTATTGTGAAAGTGGGCACAGTTGTGCCTCTGCCCCTCCGTATTGTGAAAGTGGGCACAGTTGTGCCTCTGCCCCTCCGTATTGTGAAAGTGGGCACAGTTGTGCCTCTGCCCCTCCGTATTGTGAAAGTGGGCACAGTTGTGCCTCTGCCCCTCCGTATTGTGAAAGTGGGCACAGTTGTGCCTCTGCCCCTCCGTATTGTGAAAGTGGGCACAGTTGTGCCTCTGCCCCTCCGTATTGTGAAAGTGGGCACAGTTGTGCCTCTGCCCCTCCGTATTGTGAAAGTGGGCACAGTTGTGCCTCTGCCCCTCCGTATTGTGAAAGTGGGCACAGTTGTGCCTCTGCCCCTCCGTATTGTGAAAGTGGGCACAGTTGTGCCTCTGCCCCTCCGTATTGTGAAAGTGGGCACAGTTGTGCCTCTGCCCCTCCGTATTGTGAAAGTGGGCACAGTTGTGCCTCTGCCCCTCCGTATTGTGAAAGTGGGCACAGTTGTGCCTCTGCCCCTCCGTATTGTGAAAGTGGGCACAGTTGTGCCTCTGCCCCTCCGTATTGTGAAAGTGGGCACAGTTGTGCCTCTGCCCCTCCGTATTGTGAAAGTGGGCACAGTTGTGCCTCTGCCCCTCCGTATTGTGAAAGTGGGCACAGTTGTGCCTCTGCCCCTCCGTATTGTGAAAGTGGGCACAGTTGTGCCTCTGCCCCTCCGTATTGTGAAAGTGGGCACAGTTGTGCCTCTGCCCCTCCGTATTGTGAAAGTGGGCACAGTTGTGCCTCTGCCCCTCCGTATTGTGAAAGTGGGCACAGTTGTGCCTCTGCCCCTCCGTATTGTGAAAGTGGGCACAGTTGTGCCTCTGCCCCTCCGTATTGTGAAAGTGGGCATAGTGTGCCTCTGCCCCTCCGTATTGTGAAAGTGGGCACAGTTGTGCCTCTGCCCCTCCGTATTGTGAAAGTGGGCATAGTGTGCCTCTGCCCCTCCGTATTGTGAAAGTGGGCACAGTTGTGCCTCTGCCCCTCCGTATTGTGAAAGTGGGCACAGTTGTGCCTCTGCCCCTCCGTATTGTGAAAGTGGGCACAGTTGTGCCTCTGCCCCTCCGTATTGTGAAAGTGGGCACAGTTGTGCCTCTGCCCCTCCGTATTGTGAAAGTGGGCACAGTTGTGCCTCTGCCCCTCCGTATTGTGAAAGTGGGCACAGTTGTGCCTCTGCCCCTCCGTATTGTGAAAGGCGTGACGCTATGTTATGTTATGTAAATAAATATAATAAATATAATTTTGTAAAAGTGTACCACAATGACGCAATAAATATATGAGTATGAGTATGTTCCTTGCTGTGCGGCCAAAGCAAAGTAGCAATGGCTACTTCAAGAAACCCTTCCACGGGTTCAGTCCATCGCCCCGCAGGATCTCGCGGAGATCGTCCCGCCCTCCTGAAGCTGCAGGTTCTCCCGCCACTAGTAATCCTACCGCTACGAGATCCCCGGGCGACCATTATAGGCTCTACTCACGATGCAATCGCGATTTGTTGCTGCAACTTATTTCTCTCTGTCTATCTTCCTGTTCTGTCCTTCTCTAGCGGTTGCAAGGCATCCTGCCTTCTATGAGTTGCAGCGACAGATTGCAAGCCAGGTTGCATCGTGAGTAGAGCCCATTACGGCAATCTGCGGAATAAGGATCTAACGATAAACGATAACGGCTTGCTGGAAAAGATCTCTTAGAGACAAGCTCGCCTTTGTACAAGTTTTTCTATTGTTAAGTGTCTGTATTCAGCTACGTGTTGTGCAATAAAGTGTAAGGTGGTAAACGGGCCAGGTCTTGCTGCAATATGTGGCCGGCAACTATTGGTGTCCCTCTCTTACTCACGTGTTAGAAAAAGATACCAATAGTTGCTGGCCACATATTGCAGTAAAAATATGGCCCGTTTAGGCGCACCTGCTAACACGTATCTGGTGCGCAGGTGAAGCTGTCGCCGGCTGACTGGATCGAGCACCCGGACCGCTACCTGCTGGAGCTGGGCGGGCGGCCGCAGTACAACAACTCCTCCAAGTAGTACACCGCCCGCGCCATCTAGCGGCCTAGTCTCGGTACTATGACCTGCCATAATGCGGACAAACAGTGCAGGTTTACAAATAGGGTAGCGTTCGGCACCCTTCGTGTACGTAACCCTTAAAGGTATTTGTTTGAGTCATTCATCACATCAGGAAAAACAAATATCGTGGATACAATACAGTAAGTACTTCTCGTATGTAGGACCATGGCAATTTACTTTGGTGCATATTGATGCATCTACAGCACCACACTGCGTATGTCTGCGCTAGATAAGTATTTTTATATCTACAGCACCACACTGCGTATGTCTGCGCTAGATAAGTATTTTTATAAATCACAGTACCTACATGTGTACACAGAAACGTAGTATTTTATAAGCATTTTTATTATACTTATTACTTGTACTTCTTATGCTCTGTATGTTACTTAATTTTATGTTACTTAATCTGCACATGCTTACTACTATACGTAACTATTTGAGGTCCTATTCCCAACAAAAAAACAAAGCGAGTTAAGGGCGGGCCCTAGGCAAACAGAACTTAGAATTTCATCCTTATGCTATTATTAGAGGAAATTAAATAAAAGTCAAGCTAAGCAAGCCTAACTGAGGAACATACTGTGCCATTTTCATAATGATTAGATAAATAACAAGAACACAAATTCAGATGCGGTGCGAAATTGTAAAAATAAACATTGCGACAGACAGATTTTCTGGCAACTTCAGGAGACTATTCTATCTTTCTATCTACCTATATATAGCAAAATTAATAAAATTACGTTTATGGGAAAGCGAAGTCACGCTGACACTCGTGGTAAACAAGCTAGGGAAAAAACGTACAGCAATAATACTCATCATTCCGAGCGATTTGTGTTTTGCTAAAGGCTGTTTTTGCCTAGGGCGCCGTCTTATCGTCTCGGGTCAACTTTGTCATTGCGTAAAGATTTTCCATATGACGTCATCGTGGACCCGAGATTAGCTTCGCTCGCGTTTTATGTTTCGGGCCTTGCGGATTAACTTTACCTTTGTACCAACTACTAAAACTATACCTTTATATCCTTCAGTTTGATGGCTTTAATTTGGGCATTCCGTGCAAATGAATGTATGTGCACACTACTAGGCGAGTACAGTTAGTATGTGCACACTACTAGGCGAGTACAGTTAGTATGTGCACACTACTAGGCGAGTACAGTTAGTGTATGTGCACACTACTAGGCGAGTACAGTTAGTATGTGCACACTACTAGGCGAGTACAGTTAGTATGTGCACACTACTAGGCGAGTACAGTTAGTATGTGCACACTACTAGGCGAGTACAGTTAGTATGTGCACACTACTAGGCGAGTACAGTTAGTATGTGCACACTACTAGGCGAGTACAGTTAGTATGTGCACACTACTAGGCGAGTACAGTTAGTATGTGCACACTACTAGGCGAGTACAGTTAGTATGTGCACACTACTAGGCGAGTACAGTTAGTATGTGCACACTACTAGGCGAGTACAGTTAGTATGTGCACACTACTAGGCGAGTACAGTTAGTATGTGCACACTACTAGGCGAGTACAGTTAGTATGTGCACACTACTAGGCGAGTACAGTTAGTATGTGCACACTACTAGGCGAGTACAGTTAGTATGTGCACACTACTAGGCGAGTACAGTTAGTATGTGCACACTACTAGGCGAGTACAGTTAGTATGTGCACACTACTAGGCGAGTACAGTTAGTATGTGCACACTACTAGGCGAGTACAGTTAGTATGTGCACACTACTAGGCGAGTACAGTTAGTATGTGCACACTACTAGGCGAGTACAGTTAGTATGTGCACACTACTAGGCGAGTACAGTTAGTATGTGCACACTACTAGGCGAGTACAGTTAGTATGTGCACACTACTAGGCGAGTACAGTTAGTATGTGCACACTACTAGGCGAGTACAGTTAGTATGTGCACACTACTAGGCGAGTACAGTTAGTGTATGTGCACACTACTAGGCGAGTACAGTTAGTATGTGCACACTACTAGGCGAGTACAGTTAGTGTATGTGCACACTACTAGGCGAGTACAGTTAGTATGTGCACACTACTAGGCGAGTACAGTTAGTATGTGCACACTACTAGGCGAGTACAGTTAGTATGTGCACACTACTAGGCGAGTACAGTTAGTATGTGCACACTACTAGGCGAGTACAGTTAGTATGTGCACACTACTAGGCGAGTACAGTTAGTATGTGCACACTACTAGGCGAGTACAGTTAGTATGTGCACACTACTAGGCGAGTACAGTTAGTATGTGCACACTACTAGGCGAGTACAGTTAGTATGTGCACACTACTAGGCGAGTACAGTTAGTATGTGCACACTACTAGGCGAGTACAGTTAGTATGTGCACACTACTAGGCGAGTACAGTTAGTATGTGCACACTACTAGGCGAGTACAGTTAGTATGTGCACACTACTAGGCGAGTACAGTTAGTATGTGCACACTACTAGGCGAGTACAGTTAGTATGTGCACACTACTAGGCGAGTACAGTTAGTATGTGCACACTACTAGGCGAGTACAGTTAGTATGTGCACACTACTAGGCGAGTACAGTTAGTATGTGCACACTACTAGGCGAGTACAGTTAGTATGTGCACACTACTAGGCGAGTACAGTTAGTGTATGTGCACACTACTAGGCGAGTACAGTTAGTATGTGCACACTACTAGGCGAGTACAGTTAGTGTATGTGCACACTACTAGGCGAGTACAGTTAGTATGTGCACACTACTAGGCGAGTACAGTTAGTATGTGCACACTACTAGGCGAGTACAGTTAGTATGTGCACACTACTAGGCGAGTACAGTTAGTATGTGCACACTACTAGGCGAGTACAGTTAGTATGTGCACACTACTAGGCGAGTACAGTTAGTATGTGCACACTACTAGGCGAGTACAGTTAGTATGTGCACACTACTAGGCGAGTACAGTTAGTATGTGCACACTACTAGGCGAGTACAGTTAGTATGTGCACACTACTAGGCGAGTACAGTTAGTATGTGCACACTACTAGGCGAGTACAGTTAGTATGTGCACACTACTAGGCGAGTACAGTTAGTATGTGCACACTACTAGGCGAGTACAGTTAGTATGTGCACACTACTAGGCGAGTACAGTTAGTATGTGCACACTACTAGGCGAGTACAGTTAGTATGTGCACACTACTAGGCGAGTACAGTTAGTATGTGCACACTACTAGGCGAGTACAGTTAGTATGTGCACACTACTAGGCGAGTACAGTTAGTATGTGCACACTACTAGGCGAGTACAGTTAGTATGTGCACACTACTAGGCGAGTACAGTTAGTAACTAGGTATATATTTTCGTAAAATACTAGTTGGATAGAAAGAAACTGTATTTTTTTCGAAAGGTATTCTCGATTGAGTTCGTATGTTTGGATCTGGAATTGAACATCATTTTGTGTGTACTTAGGAAGCTAATTCAATATCATTGGCTTGTGTTTTATAAAGTGATAGATAAGTGAAAAAGTTATGGTTGGCTAGTGAATTAAAAACGTATTAGTTTTTGCTCAAATGTAAAAATTCCATCTGAGCTTTTAAGATTTTATTCAATAATTGTATAATTACTTGTTACCTTTTGGTAAGTGAGTATTTACTGAATAGAAGTGTTCCTCAAGTAATGGCCATATTCAAATGTGAGTCACTGAAACTAATCATTATTATATTATTTTACTTAATCTTACCGACTTAATACTTAATGCGAAGCACGCGTTTAATAAATAACATAAGAGTATTGTTTTGGTATCTAGTATGTGAAAAGAAACTACTTATTACGCCAAATTCTCAATAGTGACTTAAAAAGAGTGGCGTTTAAACTTAAAAATGATACCTAGCCGTTAAGCGTTTGTTGAGTGGCTGTTAGAGTAATAAAGACGACAAGCTCACTCAATAACTCAAATGCCAGTAATTGATATTCAGCACAAAACAGTGGATGTGTTGCTTGTTGACTCCATTAAGAGAAGGTATTTATTTATAATAATGTAAACAAACATTAAACAATTACTGTACCCTGCTCGCATGAATGCCAGCATCACGCACAAACCTCCGTGGTTTATGTGATGTAAATGTACTTAATTAAGAAGGTTACCCCCATTTGTTTAAAAAAAAAAACAAAATGCTAAAGGAAAATAAACCTATTTTTTATTTTGACGCCTTCATGCAACATTTCTTTGTTTACATTATTTTAAATAGGAACCTATTTGTCTTGTGTTGTGGCCCTAGCTTCCCAAGGTCCTAGGTTCTCTAAAAGGAGTGGAATGGAAGAATAACAACTTATATTTATTGTGTATCATAGTTGTGCCTTGTTGCGTTTGTTAATAGTTATGAAGGTGCTAAATTCTCTTATTTGAATCATAAATCCAATAAACTATTTTGATAGCAAAATCTACTGTATTGTTTTATTTTTGTTAGCGTTTTATATCTATCTCTTGGGTGATCTCTCTCGGGTGGGTGACGTGGGTGAGGTTCCCATAGTAAGTTCGATCAGCCAAAGACGATGAATAGTACTTTTACTGTACCCTAATAATCATAGAGCTAGTATTTGCTCTATGCTGTATGTAACGTATAAGGCTCTACTCACTAGATATGCAATCTGTCTTGCAACTTGTTGCCTTGCAAGTTGCAACTGACAGATTGCATCGTGAGTAGAACCCTTATGTAAGAGCCAAATATGTATTTTATTTATTTATCAAAAAGGAGGATGTATGTATGTATAAGATTACGTTTTGTTTTTGCAGATGGTGAGTCCAGCCTAATTGTTTCATGTATGTATCAAGGATTGTAGCCTAGTGAAGCAAATTCCTTCACTAGGCTACAATCCTTGGTACATGAAACAATGAGGCTGGACTCACCATCTGCAAAAGCAAAACGTAATCTTATACATAAGGAACAAATACTCGTATCGGAGAACCCCTTAACTATAAATCGTATTATAAGAAAACAATTAGGTACCTAACTAAACAGTCCATCAAATCAAAACACACAAAAAAATCTAAATAAAGGAAACTTCAATGTAAAATTAAAACGCATTTGACATTTCGTTCGTTCGGTTGTTGTTTTGAATGTTTTGTTGACCCCCCCGTGCTTTGCTTACAATTAATACAATACACAAATACAAAACAAAACACAGCAGCTAAAATCGCTAAAATTATAAATACTTGTTTACTCTAATTACTGTCATAATTAGTATCCTCAATATCTCTAGATAGAAACCTTTACTAAGCATTGGGAAAACTCGGGACAGAAATAATGGAAAAACGAAAAATACGATATCAGATGATAAAAAGATTAGGATACCTAGCCTAGCCACTTGAGTTCCCTTGTGAAGTTGTGATTCATCCGTCTGTGATATGATAATCATTCGACGCTCTCTAGCTAACCATGACTTCACCAGAAAGTAAGTACCCACTTCCTTTTTACTCCATGAGAATATACGAGGAAGCATTCATTACTCCAAACCTGTGGCGATGGTCTAGCCCCATACCACGAAAACCCCTCAACTCGACTTACCTACAAGTTAGTTTAGTTAGACTTGGGCGAATCTGTGTCTGGCACTCCGCCTGACGTGATACTACTATGTATGTATTTCCATAACAGCTGGCTAGAAGATTGTTAAAGTAAGCAACAAATTGAATCAAATCAAATAAATTTTATTTAAAAAAGCGAGAGTTTACAACAATTTAGTAACAAAGGAATTAACTAAATATTTTAAGGGTAAGTACACAAATAAATATTATTATTATTACAAGCCTACTAATGTCCCACTGCTGGGCAAAGGCCTCTAAGACAAATAAATATAAGACCTTTAAAATATGGATATACTCCTTTTAGGAAATGGCGTGACAGTCGTGACACTATGTTAAGATATGCTTAAACATTCCCGCATAACATTTCCAGAACCACCAGACACATCACCAGAAACCCCAAAACCCACACAGCATCGGATTAACTACCTGCAGCAGCGATTCAACTGGGACTGTGGAGTGACCTGCGTGCTCATGTTGCTGTCTCCCGGCCGGCAGAGGGAGGCTCTGGACACATTCGAGAAGTTGTGCGAAGAAGAGGGCTTCGGACAGTCCACGTGGACGATTGATCTGTGCTATCTGTTGAAAAGGTTGGTGTAAAGTACATTCAGTAGTTTCAAATATTTTTTTTCATAAAATTATAATATTTAAACCGATTAACAATATCATAACATATCCTTAAAAAACTAAATAACTAAAAGAATAAATGTTACCATGTTTCAGGTTTAAAATAGAACATGAAATGTATACAACCAACATTGGGGTCAATGAGGATTACAGGAATAAGAAATACTATGATAAGATTATTGATAAGGTAAATATGTCAGTTTCATAGACATGACGGAGTCTCCCAACATTAAAGGGTTCAGAGAAACGTAATGCCAGAGATAAACTTTAAACTCCGAGCTTTCAAAAAAAAACCCCAGATTTTGGATGTTTACATGTTTGTGATCAACTTAGGTGACTACTAGGGGAGGGAGGCATTTCTCACCTCCGAAGGAAATACTTGGACCCTACAGCCATTCACGCCCTCCATGGGTAGTGCTAACGAGATACAAATAAATACGAAATTTAAGTTTCTCGAAAGAGAACAGTCCAAATGCTGTGAAATCAATAAAACACGTGGCGAAATTAGCCGGAGTTGTTAGAGCGACATTAATTCAGAGATTTAATTGAGTACCCTACCCGGCAGGACCGGTCCCGCGTGTTGCAGCGCTTCTCATCCGCGGCGTCTTGCGGCCTCTCTGTGCGGTGCCGCCCCCTACAGCCGGAGCAGCTCACGCGGCACGTGGCGGCACGCGGCCCGGCGCTGCTGCTGGTGGACGCGGCGCGGCTGCTGTGCGACCGCTGCAAGTGGAACAAGCTGCAAGTGGAGTTCAGGTGTGCAGCTTACTCTTGTAGTCTCGGTGCTAATGATAGTGTGTACAGCGTATACTTCACAAATTTAGGTTTTTATTTATCTTACATCTTACCGATGATTTGACATCTTACCGATGATTTAATGTAGTTATTATTATTATTATTTCATTAACTTTTTTCTTAATTTTTATTTTTCATTTTATGTTTCTTAAGTTGACATTTATTTTGGTTTTTCTAAGATTATTTTATCATTGACATTTTACTTTCTATTTTACTTATAATTTGTATTGTATTGGACTTTATGTCTGGAAATAAAATGATTTAATTCAATTTATTCAAATATGAAAATACAAGGAAGCTGTGAGCTCATGGCGTGAAGCGCTGTACGAGTAAGAGGTTATATCCTATCCTATGCTACGTCACAAGGCAGTTCTTCGTCCTTTGCCTCCCCTGCTGGGGTCTACTGCCTGCTCACATCATCTCCATTGGCCCTTTCATATTATCAGGAGACCTTATACCGTATTTTCGTAAACGTTGTTTGTTATTTTCGTGTACGGGCCCCTCCACAACACCACACTGGTTATTCTGACACATCTTTACGACTACTACCCCTGAGTAACGACAGTAGCCGGGCGGGACCTAACGTGTGTACGAGCTAACACGTACAATAGTCAAATCAGCATTGTATAAAATCGTTCATATATTACCTACTTTTCGGGTCAGTTCGTGTGCAGCCATCAAGCGAGCGTCGCGTTCTCATTATCATTACATCATCCATAGAGTTTTTAGCAGTATTTCAATACAGTTTTATCATCAGTTTAATCAGTCTTTCAGTCATATCAGTCTCATAGCTCCGGACGCCCCGGAACAACGTGTCATCTGAAACACGGAAGCGCCCGAGACAAATGCCACATAGAGACTCACCCATCCCATCGCCATCGCCATGCACGCCATGAGTGCTAGACAATTAAAACACAACATAGCGACACGCCATTTCCCATACGGGGTGGCAGAAGCACTGATTCAATACTCGTAATTCGTAATTTCTTTATTGTACTCACATGACAGTAAAAATAGCTTAACATAGAAAAAATATGTACAAAGGCGAGCTTATCTCTAATAAGAGATTTCTTCCAGCATACCATGTTGGGTAGGAGACGGAGATGATAGGTAAGGGGAAGAATTGCGCGCACAATAAAACTATTCTAGTACCTATAATACATAGATATTATTATTACACATAGGTACATATAAGAATCTATTGCTAAGGAATAGACTACATACACAGTTACATAAATACAGCTTAACAATAATACTCCATGTTGCATGAACGGGGGGCAAGATAATTAAATAGTAAATCCCCCCTCAGATCGTGTCTCCCGTCCCCCTACTCCGGCCACTACATCCTCGTTCACGGCTGGCGGGAGAGAACGGGAAAGGTGCTGTACCTCGACCCTGCGCGAGCGGGACAGCACGAGTGCTCGCTGCGCGCGCTGCGGCGAGCGGCGGGTGCGAGCGGGACGGATGATGATGTGATACTCATACAGGAGTTGAAGGCTGAATGACGGGTCTGTGATGATGTCGCGACCACGTAGGTAGTCATTCGTTTTAATAGTCTTATTAGGCAGCTATAAATGGTATAATGGCCGAATTCACCAATAATCCCTATCTTTTAGGGGACACTTTATATCCTTTCAGGGACCACCTAGCGGTTGTTTCGCTTTGACCGAATATCGCATATATTAGAAGCTAGAATTTTTATTTGTATTTAAAATACTGGGAATTGGGGCGCTGTTTTGCTGAAATACAGGTCCTACGCCTAGCTTAGCGACAGATGCTAGTACAATGTTTTAATGTGAAATCTAATCTAGCATCCATTAAAATAGCCCCATTGTAATTATTATGCATACTTCTTTTTGTGTCAATAAACATTATAAACATCTAAAAGATTTAAAAAGATTTAAAAGATTTATTTACCAAAGCAGGTCACACTTACAGTATTAAAAACCAAAACGTGTGAGAGCCAACACAAGATACAGAGACAGTACACAAAATATTAGGTTAAATTTACAAATACAAAAAACAGACAACAAGCAAACAATTATTTTACTCCCGGTTGTTTAGGAAAATATTTATGACCCTAAAAAATTTCCACAACGGCATATCAAATATATCTATCTCCCCTGAGTGCTGAGCAATACACGCATTGAGTAAAGTCAGCGCCTGGAAGGTAGGCGCGTGACGAGCGTGCTCTGTACGGGCAACACCCGTCGCGAATAGAGGGCGCGTGCGCAACATTGCGTACCGATCAGGTACATTCAGTACAATGCTTCGCAGTGCAGTAGGGTTGTCAATCTTGTTGTGAAGAAGCAGGAAGAAGTGCACTAAAAGCGGTAACTTTCGCCTTAACTCTAGGGTGTCTATCCCCACCATCCCCGACACAAATAGGGACGGGAATAGGTAAGGATAGTACCCATATACTAATTTGTATAGAAGCCTAGCAAACTTACGTTGGACTTTCTCCAGCATGAGCGTATATTTAGTCTCATGTGGGTCCCAGATGAGTGCGTTATACTCTAATTTACTCCTAACAAAGGCGTTATACAAGGAGGTCAACGTGGAAACATCCCTAAACCGCGTCGCCTGACGCATTACGAATCCTAGGGACTTGTAGGCTTTCCTGCAAGTCTCCCGGATATGGTCATTGAATGTCAGTTCAGAGTCAAGAGTCAGTCCTAGATCTCGTATTTGGGTAACTCTCACAAACGGAGAACCCGTAATCGTGTAATCATGGAGGAGTGGCGACCGAGATCGAGTGAACGTCATCGTTTTACACTTGGAGGTATTAAACGCCAAGTGGTTGCGCTGACTCCACTCCACGACTCCTACAATATCACTCTGCAGTAACCCAATGTCTTTATCACTGTCTATGCGCAAGAACAGCTTCAGGTCGTCAGCGAACATCAGACACTCAGCCGCCCTCACGACGTCGGGAAGGTCATTGATCATAATCAAAAACTGGGTAGGGCCCAGAGTACTACCCTGGCTCACACCTGAGCAGGTCCCGTAGAGTTCCGAGTCCTTCCCGTTCAACCTAACATATTGAACCCTATGTGAAAAATAGTTTGCAAACAACTGGAGCAACTTTGGCGTAAACCCTATGCTCGCAAATTTATCCAGAAGGACGTCATTGTTGACTCTGTCGAATGCCTTCTTAAAATCGAAGAAGGCGACGTCGACCTGTTTGGACTTATCTAGCGATACGGATATATAGTTCACAAAGTTGATGTGGTTTGTTAAGGTTGAACGATTGGGGCGAAAGCCATGCTGACAGTCAGACAGGAGACCGCTTACCTGTCTAGTAATGTGGTGATTTATGATAGATTCAAATACCTTCCCAAACACCGAAAGGACGGCTATCTAAGTTTAAGGGAGCATCTAAGCTAGGCTAGGGAATCTCCTAAATACGAGGCCGGTCTCCGAGGCAATCGCTAGACAGCTAAGAAAAAGAGCTAAGTGTCCCCTAACTGTTTGTGAAACAGACACAGATAGTGTGAGATGCTAGATCACCTGGAAATCTACTGAAAGACAAACCCCTGTTGAGGGGGTGTAAGGATGAGATGATGGCGAATGGTAGAAATAAAAACTGCTAATCATATTAATTGGTTATTTGCCAAAGGGATTGCAAAAAAGTCAGTAGATACCTAAAGTGGGCCGTCATTGTCACAATGCCGTCATTTTGCAAGGAATCAGGCCCTGCGCGAACAGGAACACGAGGCAATATGACCAAGGGCTTCCAAATTATTTACTTCCGGAGTGAACGCAGGCGCTTCCTCAGGAAGAGATCCCACTACCTGTCTATAGGAGTGGACAGAGACGATTCTTCAGCAAGAGATTCCATTACCTGTCTACAGGAGTGGACAGAGACGATTCCTCAGGAAGAGATGCCATTACCTGTCTTCAGCAGTGGACAGGGACGATTTCTCAGGAAGCGATGCCATTACCTGTCTATACAGCAGTGGACAGGGACGATTGCTCAGGAAGAGATGCCATTACCTGTCTACAGGTGTGGACAGCGACGATTGCTCAGGAAGAGATGCCATAACCTGTCTACAGCAGTGGACAGGGACGATTGCTCAGGAAGAGATGCCATTACCTGTCTACAGGTGTGGACAGGGACGATTCCTCGGTGAGAGATCCCATAACCTGTACCCTGGGTAGTGGGTATGAGTAATTACAATGAAGATGATATTACCCTAAGTCAAGTCCCCATACGCCAGAGACGGGCAATAATAAAAGAATATTGATTGATCCATAGTCTACGATCAGGTATTGCCGTCACTGACCTGGCGGGATTGGCGATGATGTTATTTGTAATTTATTTATTGTACTAGACATGATGTAATTAATGTGTAATGTATTTATTGTACTGAGCATGACCATAATACAGAGTGTCTATAGATTTAAATTATGTACAAAGGCGAACTTATCTCTAACAATACTATACAATGCTGTGATGATTTCGTACATGACGTTTCTTTATGTAAATAAACCTCTTGCACCATTTTTTGACTTAGTTTGAGACTTTGTTATATTCTTTCATCTGTCTGACGGAAAACATTTTAAATAGGAAGATCAGGGGTACCAAGGCCCTATTCAAACAGTCTCGATAAACATGTAGCCGATCGATAAATCATATTTTTTACTGAAGATGATAGATCAGTCTGTCACTATAATAAGAAGACTATCAATGGCATACTTAACATATCATAGCATCACGCTTTCACGTCAGTGTTAATAAATAATTACCCGGTATTACGGTCATAAATAATTACCTAGGTATTACGGTAATAAATAATTACCTAGGTATTACGGTAATAAATAATTACCTAGGTATTACGGTAATAAATAATTACCTAGGTATTACGGTAATAAATAATTACCTAGGTATTACGGTAATAAATAATTACCTAGATATTACGGTACCTAATAAATAATTACCTAGGTATTACGGTAATAAATAATTACCTAGGTATTACGGTAATAAATAATTACCTAGGTATTACGGTAATAAATAATTACCTAGGTATTAGATAGATAGATAGATAATTCATTTATTCATTTGACATGGTACACACACATAATTAATAACAACAAAAAACAGTAGGTACCTACAGCTGTGTGGTTATGTGACTGTACCACGGCAGTGAAATGGCCCTGACTCAGCAATGTCACAGACGAATCTGTGACGCTGGTATTCTGCCAGGGCCAAAGCGGACGCACAACAGTGGCTCAAGTACTTACACAATTTAATTGATATAAGTAATTACATAAGAAAAACGGTAATAATAATTACCTAGGTATTACGGTCATAAATAATTACCTAGGTATTACGGTAATAAATAATTACCTAGGTATTACGGTACCTAATAAATAATTACCTAGGTATTACGGTAATAAATAATTACCTAGGTATTACGGTAATAAATAATTACCTAGATATTACGGTACCTACCTAATAAATAATTACCTAGGTATTACGGTAATAAATAATTACCTAGGTATTACGGTAATAAATAATTACCTAGGTATTACGGTAACAAATAATTACCTAGGTATTACGGTCATAAATAATTACCTAGGTATTACGGTAATAAATAATTACCTAGGTATTACGGTACCTAATAAATAATTACCTAGGTATTACGGTAATAAATAATTACCTAGGTATTACGGTAATAAATAATTACCTAGGTATTACGGTACCTAATAAATAATTACCTAGGTATTACAGTAATAAAACCCGACTCATCTAATTTCGTTTCTTATGGAACATTAGAACTGACTTCAACTGACGACCGTCTCTCTCCATGTATTGTACCATTTGTACCAAACCCACAACATGCATACATATTCAATTCAATAAAATTAGAGCAGAGGTGATTAATTTAGCCCAAGTCAGTAGTCAACATTCAAAAACACTAAATAACACATCTAGCTATACGATACGACTAACTCATACTTACCATAGATTTTTCCGGCGTTGGATCATTATTTCACTTATTTCGCAGTTGCCTTTAATTAATTTCATTGTTATGGCCTTTGTAGCGAACTTTGGTAGGTATAGGAGTTTCATATACGAGGGAGTGACTGAAACTATAACTAAATAATAATACGGTAAAGATACCCTGAGGCCGGCCACATACAGGCGGAATTTTTCCGATTCGGAATTCCGAAACGGGATTCAATCCCATACGAATCCGCAAAAATTCCGAACGGAAAACTTCCGTATGTATGCGGTAGATCCAAGATTTGTATAAGTTTACTGCGTTCGGGATGATTCCGTTACGGAATTCCGAATTGGAAAACCGACTGTATGTGGCGGCCCTAATAATAGATACGGTCAGGCAGTGTTGCCAACTCTTTTTTCCCTAACCCACTAAAAGTGGTTCTTGAAACCACCAGAAAGCCACTAGATTTCAAAATACACTCAAACCACCAGGAAACCACTTAAAAACCAAATTTTGGAATAAAAACAAGACTAAAATTAAAATACAATAATTTATTTCAGTTTCATATAAATAATACACAACTTGCAAACAAATTCCAGTTTAAACAATTTTAGGTCAGGTTTAAATCAGAATTAAAGGTCATCCTCTGAAGACGAACTACAATCAGTTGTAAGATATAAACTGTATGATTCTTTTGTCCCAATTTTTCTAATGACATTATCTGATGGAAGATAGTTATTGCAACATTTTCCCTGTTGAACACAATATAAAAATTTAGTGTTAGATCATATTTCTTTCCACTAACTGTATTTGACGGAACCACTACATAAATCCACTAGCCACTAAAACGAGATTTTCCCCACCAGGAGGAGTGTCCAAACCACCAGATTTAGTGGAAATTCCACTGAGTTGGCAACGCTGCAGGGCGGGGCCACGGGCGGAGAGGCACAGCATCCAAATTATTTGACCAATACGACTATAGGATTCTGCGCATTGGATAGAAAATGATAAGTTAAACGCCTACGCCCAGTGGCGCCATAAAAGGCCTTATGGCAGGGGATTCCCCTGTGGATGTTGGTGATTCGGGGCTAGACTCTATTTCTATGAGTGTAAGGAATAATTCTGCAGGTTTACTGTATAGCTACGGTACGGTATTTCCTTTGTGTGATTTTACAACACGAGACGGGGTGTAGACTGTAGACCTCAGAACAATCATTATTGTAGGAGACAAATGTTTTGTCCTCAGCTTGTATCATTTCATGGATAAACTATTTCAAATACATTATGTCTATAGTTGAAGTGGTCCATTAAAAGTGCGATTAATCAAAAAATAAATCAAAACGAAAGAGAAGGACACACTATTGCTGCCCCTGTCTATGTGCAGTCGACCAACAGTCAAACTTTGTCAAATTATACTTACTGCACAAGTAAAGACAGTTAAATAGTTATGTGCGGTCCAGTGTACAAATACATACAAATCTTGCTAATAGGTAGAGTATGGTTGAGTTGTTTGTTTGTGCTTGTGTCTCTCTGCTCATTCAAATCCAAATCGAAGTCATATACCTGCCTAGGTAGTTATTGCAACATTGTTTATGAAGTTTTTCAAATTAGGAGGTCCCGATATTCGGTGTGACAGTATTTTGCTGAGTAACTGTTATTTTATAAGATCGTATTTCACGCTTAGGTATGTACTGTATAATACCTATTCAATATTATAGAAAATATTTAATTGTATCTTTGATTGGCAATGTGGAGAGTCCCGCCCGCGCCCGGCGAATGAAGGGGCGTCGTCGTCGGCAAAGATAAGTGACATTTTATTATTTGAGCAGCACTCTGTACATTACATTCTGGCTTTAGAAACTAAAATTACGCATCTATTAATGCTGAATCTATTTGTAGGGTAGTAAACAACCCGTAGACAAGTGTGCCTAACATTTTCATAGAATATCTGATTGATTTGTAGACTTACTTTGAATCCGATGTGCGAGTTGAGTCCAGCCAGCCAGCCAGCCAGCCTAATACGTAATAGGAAAAGCCGAGAAAATATTCGGGACTTTACCTAAATAAAAATATACTAACCATAGACGCTCTTTGTAAAGCGATATTATACGGTTAAAATACCTACCTATCCCATATAAATAGATGTGATGGTTTACACATCACATCAGTATGCTATGCTTCACGGGAAGAATCATACTACCTAGGTACCATTTACTTTCTTTACTAACTGTTGTGTAAAGAATGAAAGTTTGTTTTATCATATTTCTGTGCTGTTTCTGTGAGGTTTATCTGGCTTCCGTGAGTATTCGACACTACACGAAATTTGTGTTTTTTTTATGAAACTCGGATAGGAAGGAAGATAGGTAGTACAGTGGAGTCAGGTTAAGCAAGCATATACTTACATACAAGACACTCAGTTGGCTCTATCTACACATTAACGATCAAAAATATCTACCGTTCTCGTTACTTGTTTGGTGAATATAAAATTAGATCTTGTTGTTAGATTAACTTTAGTGGTGAGAATGTGTCACAGGTTAGGCCTAGCTTATTTCATTTCATTTGTTTATTTACCATTTCATAGAATATGAAAATAAATAATACAATCAATATTAAATACATAAAATGCCAGTTACGAAACAAGGCGACCAATGAAAATTAAATAGGGTAAGGAAAAATAAAATAAATGGTAGGTATTGCATTAAAAGTTGTGCATTACGCTTCATTATAAGCGTCAGCGGCGGTCTAATCATTCACCCTCTTATTAATAAAAATAATAATCCGGGACTAAAGTTACGCCCGGATTAACTTTAGTCCCGGGTAAACCTTTTTATTGACCGAGCGAGCGAAGCGTCTCCGTTTCAGGTTTGGGCAAAAATGCTTTCGTATGTCTGTCCGGTTGTTCTCATCTACAGGTCGCATTTATGAACCGATTCACGTGAAATTTTGTGAGCAGGTTGGAAAAATAAATATAATTTTTTACTCGAGCCAGTTTTTAGATTTTTTTCAAAATGGCGGAGATATGGGGTTTTAAAATGTAAAAAAATCGCTACAACCCAAACCGCTCGATGGATATTAACAAATGAGGTGTCGTTGGATTCGTAAAGACCATGAGAGTGAAACAGACTATTATATTTATTATAGACTATTTATTTTAGTAAAAAGTCAATAGGTTGAATTAAAGATCGCGAAATGTAGTTTACAAAGTTATTAGTGCGGCTACTTTCATACTGCATGTACGTAACCAGGTACATTCATAAGTTTGTATGTGTTATTGAAAGAAAATTATTTGGGTTATTTTTTTATGTGTGCCACGAGTTAATGGGGGGTTAGATTAGATATTTTGGCGAGCGGTGAAGGTGGAACTAACGCTTGATGATGACCGATGAGGACTGGAAGCTACTGAAAGGACTGTGTTGGTGACGCGACGGGATCACTAACCCATTTTGAATTACATTTCGTCGAATAACAATAATTCATCGATGACACCTCGTCGATCGTTTGTTTGTACCCGAAAGTTGTTACGTCGATGGTTCATTTCATCGAATGTTGTTTAGTCGACCATGTTATTTAATGGTCGACTAAACAACCAATGAACCATCGACGTAACAACTTTCGGGTAAATAACGTTCGTCCAAACAATTCATCGACAAGGTGTCATCGATGCATCGTTGCATTATGCTGCGTAGAGCCTGCGCCCCCCTGTAAACGTCACTTATCAGCTAAAAGATCGTTGGAAGTTGGGTTGGAAGACTGTAGGCCTTTATTTAAACTCATTTGATTCAGTACTCTCAGAACAAATTATTATTTATTACCATAGACAGCCTCAGTTGCTAGAAGTGTGTAACCGCAGTCTGATTTATCTGTTATCAAGTTATCATCTGATACGCTGTTATCTCTTATCAGCCGGTGTAAGTGACGAAAACTAATTTTGATTTTGTTTATCAACTATTTTGGGTGTGTTAGCTGAATACTGGTTCGGCTGTTACTCAGTAAAAAAAATATTGGTTTGAAGTTAGTCAGTTTATCTGAATCTTGGTAAGTGTATTTTTTTACGTTTTTCTCTGATGGTTTAATTATTTTCCTGTTTGTTTTTGTTACCTAGTTAGACGTTAATTGAGTTCGTTTCAGAATATCTTATCTACATAAACAAAATTAGTACCTAACTCCTATGCAACATTTATTATAAACTATGATAGTCATGTTAGAATGCTAGTTACAATAATGATGACCTACTAAGAAGTAGTCTGTTAACCCTTTGGATACATTTAACAGCCTATTTTTAAGTAGCTTAAGGTTCGAAACCGGATATAAAAACTGAGAAGTAAAGGCGCATTCATAATTAACACATTATGTACCATTGCTCGCTATTCTATGGTCTGGTATGGTATGGAAAAATATTGAAATAATCGGTCAAGCAAGTTTGATTCGGACTCTTACACGAAGGGTACCGCCACCGCGCCGCGCCGCCACCGCACCATCGTATATGAAACAAGTGACTGACAGTTATTACGTGATTCAATCTTCATATCGTAATTTTGCTATCCAAAATATGACAGGCTCTATTATATTGACTTGCTTTAATACTGTTGCTGTAGCGGGAACGGATAAACAAATTCTGTTTTTTGCAAAATTTCAACTTTTTGAACTGACGGACAGACAGGCAGATACACAGACATACAGACGGACAGCGGAGTACTGAACCCTAGAAGACCCTGTTCATTTCTTTCCTACTCGTTTCGGCCTGAGACTACAGGTATGCCGGCTCCCCACACGCCTGCCGCAGGAGCAATCTAGGCTAAAAAGTGTGTTAAAATGGAGCCGCCTGCTTCATGTGCATGGAGCGGTGTACTCACGCACAGCAGGCGCTCCAGTTTAACACGCTTTTTCACCCTAGACTGCCCCTGCAGCTGCAGCAGGCATGACAGTAGCTTTATGTGATTGATCAGGCGAGCCGAACGATGTCGCGCCGCACCGTCCTCAACGCCAGCTACAAGGGGCTCGTGGAGAATATGTCGATCCCCGCCGAGCTGCACGAGCGAGACGGCAAGAGGTTCGCGAGCGCCGCCGGCGCAGTGCCGATACACTGCTGCACGGAGGAGCAGGTCAGACGGAGATATTGTTGACGGGTCTTCGAGTAGGGCCTCATATGACCTGCACCTAGGGTAGCCAGATGTTAAATTCAGAAAACCAGACTTTTCACCCAGTTTAGCCGGACTTTTCAATGAAAAAGCCGGACATTCAAAAAGACGACTTCAATTAAATCACATCTCACGACGACAAAAATCACTATAAACGAATCCAACGTTTGAAAGAAGAAAAGCAGGTACAGACAGGGACAGTCATGGTGAATCACTTTCCCCGAGCCGCGCGACTCGCGCGAAACGCTCAGTGAGAGGATTTCATCTTGAGAGGAAATTAAAAGCCTAACAAAATCTGGACTGGCCGGACAGTCATCTAAAAAAAAAGTCTAACTATGTCCGGCTTTATCCGGAGGTCTGGCAACGCTACCTGCACCCGCAGCATGCAGGGGTGCGGCCGTGGATTTTGTCGCGGGAGTATTGAATATCTGGCTAGACGTCGTGGACATTGTGCATGTACTTTTGACACCCGAATGGGAAAAGACACTCGCTAGAGTACCTATCGGGTACAAGTCACGTTCACTCCAAGGTCTTGACTTGTACTCCGATACTGCCGTTAATGTCGCATACGTTTACTAAGAAAAGCGATACAATCTGAGTAGTGATAGTAATAAGTAGTATACTCTGACCGCTGAGAGAATGCCATCCTGACACATGTCTATAGATGTCCCTGTCTGTCCCGCGCTACTTATCACTCTATCTCACTCCCACAAAGGAGATTGCATCCCAAACCGACATGTGTCAGGATCGCAATCTCTCAGCGGCTAGACTAGTAAAGGTCAACGCTCTCTATTGCCAAGCTAAGGCGTTCCTACTACAGCGGCTGTCTGTCGGCAGGTGGCGACTCTGTCTGCGTCGACGCACCACTACTGCGACGTGTTCACGGACTCGCTACTAGCGCCGCTGGAGGAGCTTGCGTTCGTGCGGCTCGACGAAAATACCGCTGAGAAGGTGACAATAAACATAAACATTTACATACAAGATACAGACAGACACATACATTGCTTTTGGTCCCACACTAGGATACCCTGCCTGTTTCGTGGTACAATAACTCACACACACGCCTGCCGCAGGAGCAATTTAGGGGGTAAAAGTAAGTTAAACTGGAGCTGCCTGCAGTTAGTAAATAGACGTCGGAGCGAGGGTTAAGACAACATTAGAGCTTTGGCAAGCGTATGGACATTCCAAAGAACTAATTTGTTAGGGACATCATTCTGAGCAGATTTCATTATGAAACCGACTTGACCAGAGCAACTTTATTTTTCACTTCCCAGTACATTTTGGCCTGAGTGGGTCAGCTGATTAAGTGAAAAATAAAGTCTGATAAAGTCAAATCTGTTTCATAGTGAAAGTTGCTCAGAATGATGTCCACAAAGTAGTTTCTCATTTTGCGTTAATTAATTTACACCTTGTGCTGTCATGCGTACAGCGTAATATCTGTATTCTTGTCCTTGTTGTAATATTTGCAGTAGTAATTGTAACTATGGGCTCTCAAGCCTGAAATAAACGTATTTCGTAATTTCTTTATTGTACTCACATGATGACAAACATATATCTTATAGAAAAATCGTGTACAAACGCGAGGCGAGGCGTGTATAGTAGACGCCAAACAACTTGAGCAAAATGTGACGTGGTGGGGGAAAGTTTGCGCATGTACACTTACGTGCAAAAAAAAACGACACACTTAAGTCTAAGTCTAACCACCGCACTCAGAGAGATTTAATCAACCATTAAGTAAGTACCAAATTTGAATTTACATACAAAATCCTTTACTTAGTAATCCTTAATGAATCATTAACTGACTCTGGGTACGGCGGTAAGTCTAACTATATAGATTTAATGGTCTGTGGATATGACTATCTAAATAAAACTGTATTCTTTGTACGGTGCACTGCCACCGTAGCATTAGGTAGTTATAATTGAGGTCACACGGTGTGCTTGCT
>OY735274.1:9852212-9939690 GCA_963457715.1 Argyresthia albistria | reverse complement strand
AAAACTAATAAACTTTATACACCAAAAAACATATTAAACACACAAAATTCATATACATACCTAACCTAACCCTAAGCTATTTATACACTTGTAGTGCTTCAGTTTTGGCAAAGGTTTGGTGAGGATGTCGGCAGTCATTTCTGTGGTATGAATGTATTTGAGTATGAATCTATGTTCGGATAATGATTGGCGTATGAAGTGATGTTTGATGTCGATGTGTTTGGTGCGGGCGTGGTATGTGTTGTTTGTGGCCAGTTTGATGGAACTCTGATTATCCGTGTGTATGATGAAGGTGTTCGTGAGATGGAATACTTCAGTGATAAGTTTATGAAGATATATGGCCTCCTTGCAAGCCTCGCCCAATGCCATGTACTCCGCTTCCGTACTGGAGAGGGCTACTGTGCGCTGCTTGCGGGATTCCCATGACACTGGAGCTCCACTCATCATGAACACGAAGCCGGTATATGATCGACGGTCCACGAGATTATTGCCGTAGTCGGCATCCACGTACCCCAAGGGGTAAAGTTCAGATTTACGCGAGAAGTTAAGAGCCATATCTTTGGTCCCTTTGAGGTAACGAAGGACCCGCTTAGCGGCCTTCCAGTGTACCCCCCCGTAATGTGCATTGAATTGCGACAGGTAGGAGACCGTGTGAGCGATGTCAGGTCTAGTGCATATTGCAAGGTACATTAGCGACCCGATAAGCTCTTGGTATGGTACGTCTACTTCTTCTTCCTTGCTAGGAAGAGTTAGCTTTAGACCTGATTCCATGGGTGTCGTGACTGAAATTGCGTCTTGCATACCGAACTTTTCTATCAGCTTCTCTATATATTTTGTTTGATCGAGTTTTATTCCATCTTCGGTCTGAGATACTCTCATTCCGAGGCAGTCTTTGAGTTCCCCAAGATCCTTTATAGTGAACTTTTTCTCAAGGTTGCTCTTGAAGTCTGCCTTCATTTTATCATTTGTGCTTAGCACGAAGAAGTCGTCCACAAACACTGCAACAATCAGTAGGTCGTTGCCGCATCTTCTGTAGTATATACAGTGCTCTGATTGAGCTTGAGTCAGTGACATCTCTGCCATTGCCTGACTTACTTTTAAGTTCCACTGACGTGGAGCCTGCTTCAAGCCGTACAGGGCTTTTTTCAGTAGGCATACTTTTTCTTTTGGGTTTGTTGAAAATCCCTCTGGTTGCTCCATGTAAATCTCCTCATCTAGGTCTCCGTTCAAAAAGGCGGTTTCCACATCTAGGTGGTCCATTTGTAGTCCATGGTGGGCTGCGTAGGCCATTAATAGTCGAACCGATGATAATCTGGCCACAGGAGAGAAGGTTTCACCATAATCCACACCAGCCACTTGGGTGAAGCCTTTTGCTACGAGCCTGGCTTTGAATTTTGTGATATGGCCTGAAGTATCCTTTTTGATTTTGTAGACCCATTTACATTTCGTTGTGTTTCTGTCAGTAGGTCTGTCTGCTAAGGTCCAAGTTCCATGTTTTAACAAGGAGTTGTACTCTGCTTGCATCGCTTCCAACCATTTTTCTTTTTGCGGATGTTCGGTGACTTCTTTATAGCTCTCTGGTTCCTGATCAGTAGTCAGGTAAAGGTTGGACTGGTACCTTTCAGGAGGTTGCCTGCTGCGAAGAGGATATCTTCTTTCAGGTTCCGACTGTACAGTTAAAGGGGGTTCTGACTGTACAACTGAGTCAGAATCAGGCTGTTCCTCGGGATAGTCTGGTGCAGTCACAGGATCATCTATCGCTTCTGCCGGCTCAGGATGTTCCTCACTTTGAGGATGAGGTTCGGCTGGTAGTAGTGGCGGCTGAAAGTCAGGAACTGGGTCTTCGTCTTCAATGAATGTCACTACTTTTGACGTTGAAGTTGGAGACAGTTGTTGACTGCTAGACGATTGTATATTGGACTCTTGTACCGGTTCATCTTGTTCTTTATTTTCAATAAAGACAATATCTCGGGCCGTGATTATTACCCGAGGATTTTGGGGTTCAACAAGGCGATAGGCTTTGCTTTCTGTTGAGTATCCAACAAAGATGCATTTTTTAGTCTTGGAGTCGAGTTTTGAACGTTTTTCCTTCGGGACTAGGGCATGAGCTTCGCATCCGAAGACTTTCATATGTGAAAGATTGACCTTCTTGCCCGTCCATAATTCTTCAGGAATTTTGTTTCCTAGAGCCATTGTAGGCACTCGATTCTTGATATAGATCGCCGTATTTACTGCTTCTCCCCAGTATGAAGTCGGTAGTTTGGAATCCTGGAGCATACATCTGGCTTTTTCAATGATCGTACGGTTTGCACGTTCTGATACGCCATTTTGTTGCGGAGTATACGGGACTGTAGTCTGGTGTACGATGCCGCTTTCCTTTAGGAATAAAGTGAAATCATTATTTACATATTCACCACCGTTGTCCGTCCGCAAAATTTTGATTCTTTCGCCAGTTTGGTTCTCAACTAAGTATTTAAATTCTACAAACTTTGAAAAAACTTCGGACTTTAATTTTAAAAAATATCCAAAAGTTTTGCGACTAAAATCGTCAGTAAAAGTTAGCAAATAAAGAGAACCGCCCCACGAATGCGCACTCATAGGTCCGCATAGATCCGAATGTACTAATTGTAGGACTTTACTCGATTTGCTTGTAGAACTTTTGAATGGTTTCTTAGCAAGTTTACCTTGTAAACAGGGAATACATTTCACGTCCATATTCCCGCTAAAATTTACGCCAGTCTGCTTACTTTTTAAAATAGACAAACTTCTTGGGTTTAAATGACCTAGGCGTCTGTGCCATAGCAATGCTTCCTCCTTCGTTGTTTGTGTGACATAGGCCTGAGAAGTATTTTTATTTAGTTTGTACATACCTCTATGGCTTGATCCTGTCGCTATGACAGGGCCTGTCACCTGACAGTTGCCACTCTGACATATTGTGACATCTTTCGATGTAAACAAAACATCAAAGCCCTTTTCAGTTATTTTGCTAACAGAAAGTAAATTTGTAGCCAGATCAGGAATGAATAAGACTCGCTCGATTTTACTGACATGCTCTGAAATAGGAATCTGAACTGTACCTATACCACGGCTCATTAATTTCTCCTTATTTGCAACATTAATCGGCGTTACGTAGGACGACATCGACAAATACCAGTCGCTCCTGTTGCTCATGTGAGAGGTAGCTCCTGAATCTATGATCCAGTCCTGAGAACCTGTAGGAGTAGATGAAAAATTAGTGAAACAGGATGAAAGTGTGAACTCTGAAGTGTAATTAGAACCTAAATCACTTTTTACATTCTTCTTATTTAGAACTTTTCTACACTCTGAAACTGCGTGGCCATTTTTCTTGCAGTAAACACAGAATTTCTTAGTGACATTCTGGCTCTTCTTTGCTTGAAGTGCAGCAGCTGTATCCCGGTGTGTCTCTACGGTTCTGATAGGCGTAACTCGTCGTTGATCTTCTTTTAGAAGAGCCGAAACGACATTCTCTGACGTAATCTTCGTATTGGAGTGTTCGAGAGCCATGACCAGAGGCTGAAATTTTTCTGGAAGACCTGACAGCATCATTATTGCCAGGAACTCATCGTCAACTGCAGCTTCGATAGCTTGGAGTTCCTGCTGCGTGGCGAGCATTTTGTTCGTGTATTCCTGAATATTTCCATTAAAGGAAGTTGCTAAGAGTTTCTTCATAAGGCGAAGTCGTCGTATGAGGCCAGTACCTGCGAATGCCTTTTTGAGGGAGTTAAGGGTCTCAGACGCAGTTTTAGCTGACCTTATTATGGGATATATTCCCTCTTCGCACGCAAGACATATTTTTGCACGTGCCTTTGCGTCCCTGCGCTTGGCAATGGGGTCCTCGAGGTTGGCTGGAACGGTGACGACGTCCCACAGATCATGGTCTGTTAGCCAGCACTCTAGAGCAAACACCCACGTTGAAAAATTATGACCATTTAGTCTTGTAATGACCCGCGAAGATTGGTGGTCTCCACTATGAGTTGGTTTATCCATTGGCATTTGGTGGTCTCCACTATGAGTTGGTTTATCCATAACTAGTTTTATTGGCCCATAACCATTTGTTTTGGGGCTATGAATAAACAAATACTTGTTTACTATGCAAAGTATATTTTCCAACTGAAGGTAAAAACACTATCACAATATATTCAAAATAAATATGACAGTGACAGGCTTGACACAATGTTCCAAGTAGTTTTAACAAGTGCAATATTTATCTGACTTGGATTGGAGCTAATCTGATGATGGAGACGGAAAACGGCCATGGGAACTCTGTCATAAAACATCGCAAGCCTGTCGAATTTGGGCTTGTTTCAATCGTCTTGACAAATACTTTGGTCCTAAAATATTTTTATGACATGGAGCTGATCTGATGCTGGAGCCAGAAGGTGGCCAGGGGAATTCTGTAATAGAACGACACACCCCATCATGTTTGGGCTCGTTAAATTCGTCTTGACAAATACTTTCATCCTACAATATTTTGTTATAACATGGGGCTGATTTGATGCTAGAGCCGGAAGGTAGTCATGGGGTCCCTGTTACCAAATGACGCAATTTTACTACTTTATTATTGCTGTGTTGAAGAATAATCATATCATGAATATGTGAGTAGGTAATAGTGGGTAGTAGGTAGTGGTATCTGTTACTAGAGATAAGCTCGCCTTTGTACACTTTTTTTAGTATTACTGTTTTTTTTATGTGTGCACGCACACATAAAATAAAAAACAGTAATATAAAGAAATTATTAATTATGAATTAGTTAACTAATGAAGACAAACATAACATCCAACTGATAATGAGCCTTTGTCATTCTGCTGATAACAGAACATTCTAAGTGCTAATTTAATAACTATTTATAGTTCAAATGCATAGCTAAGAAACAGAACCTGTTGAACTATGGATAGATAGATATAATCCATTTATTCACTGTAAGAATACACACAAATACAATAAAGATTCTTACAAAACAATATAAAGATAGAAAGAAACTATACATGTGCATATTCCACAGTGAATAGGCCCTGGCTCAGCATGTGTTGCAGATAACTGCAATGCTGGTAATTCTGCCAGAACCCATTTTACAGTGTGAGTGCAGTGTAGATCTATCTTACATAGAAAGAAATCAAATTGCAACAATTTCATAATTTCAACTCAGGAAATCCCGTTGTGAGGCCAGAGGCAATTAAGGCTTTTACAACAGCTACTATATCATTTCCATATTTTCACAGAAGGAACAAGGAAAATAATATTTTAGTTATGATTATGAGTTACCTCTGCCAACCCCTATGGAAAAAGTAGTTCGCCTGCGGGGAGGGGAGGGGAGGGGAGTAACTCAGTTTGTGTTAGCGCTCACTAGAGCAAGACTTGTGGTGTGATATTTCAACATTTGTTTTTGGCAAGGAATTTGTCTGAGCTCATTTTTTAAGTGAAAAAGGTTTGTGAAAAAAACACGGGGCTCAACTTTAGTTCCTGACCTATTGACTAGGCTGTCAAAACTTTTTTAGCGTATAGTTGGGGTCATTTAATCATCTTCCTGAAAGTTTCAGGTAACGGAAATTAGTAGTTTTTAAGATATGATTTTTTGAAAATCTGAAAATATTGTAAAATTATGTAACAAAACGCAAAAAATATGTCAAAATCTATGGTCTGTGGTCAAAATACATTAGTTACGTTTCGTTGTATGCATATTTGAAAAGATGAATCTATTTTAAACGTAAAATATCACTTTTGATAAATTAAAAGTTGTAATTTTTCTGAAACGGAGTGCATTTGGGGTGTTGTCTGTCCGAGTTTTTGTTGGTTGGGCGGCCATTTTGAATCCGATTGGATCAATTATAGGTTACTTCCTGTTTGAAAACTAAAGATAGGTTTGTTAGGTACACACTTATAAGCAGAACCGGGAGCCGGAGCGAAGCGGAGCGGAGCGAGGCGACCCCCTACTTCTGGCAACCCCCCCTCCAACCCCTCATCCCCTCCAACTCCCCCGCCCAACAATGCAAAAAAACTTCAAAACTCAAAACTTTAAAAAATCATATCTCAGCAATTAGGCACTTCCGCGGGGGGGGAGAAGTAGGGGAGGCATCTGCCCCCCTCCCCCTTCCCCCCTCTCCCCCTCAAGGTCAAGGTCAGTAGGTCAGGATCTAAAGTCCTTATATTATGTAACCTCCAAAAATTAAAAAAATCATAACTCAGAAACTATACAGTTCCGTTCGGAGGGAGTAGTAGGGGGGGCATCCCCCCACCTCCCCCCTCCCCCCTTCCCCCCTCCCAAGGTCAATTTCAGTAGGTCAGGAACTAAAGTCCTTCCCTCTGACCGTATCAACACGTTGTGTCGATACTCTTCTAGGAGAGGAGATAGGATCGTATCTTTCAACTGACAAACACGTAAAAGCATGAAAACAGCAATGATATTGAATAGGAATCACAGCAAGGAATCTTTCTTACCTCGGATCCTCAAATTCAACGAACGCAAATGGAGGTCCTTTCCTGTTTTTGAGATCCACAAATGTGACTTTTCCGAATTTGTAGAACAGGTCTTGGATGTCCTTTGTCCTTATATCTGGAGGGAGATTCCCGACGTATATTCTGCACTCATTTCTGCCGCCACCTCCGCCACCACCGCTACCACCGCCCGACATTTTTGGCTATTTTAATTCTACACTTTATTTACAAAACTAAAACGCCGCGACCCTTCCTTCACGTTCGGCGTTTTCTTTTCACTCACTTTTGTTTGACAGTAATAAAGTAACCAACCAACCAAACCAAACCAAGAAAGATGGCGGTGCAAGAAAACGGAAATTAATTTGTCTATGGTTTTGTAATGGATGCGTTCGATATAAACTAGCCGCCCCACTGACAGCAAGAAGGCTAAGGAAGGCAGTTTTTCAAAATTTCTATCTGATCCAGTAGGGTAGGAATCGGAAGCATTTCTTTCTAACATGTTTTTAGACTTTTGGTATCGAGCATACGTGTGCCTGAGAGTTACTTATGAGAAGGAATAGGCAATTAATAAACACAAAAGATATTCAAAAGAAAGTAACAAAAAGTTTCCAAAAACAGAACTCTGATAACTCTTCCAAAGTTTTATTGGCAGTCCCCGCAGTCAGCCGCGCAGTGCAGGCAGTGCGGTAAGTAGGTTCAAGTACAAGCGTATGACAAGCGTGGTAAAATTAAGAAAATCAGACCAAATAATTCGTGTAGCATTAACGGTTCCGAACCCGAAGGGTGCCAAACGGGACCCTATTACTGAAACTTCGCTGTCCGTCCGTCCGTCTGTCTGTCACCAGGCTGTATCTAATGAACCGTGGTAGCTAGACAGTTCAAATTTTCACAGATGATGTATTTCTGTTGCCGTGCCGCTATACCAACAAGAAGGTACTAAAAAACAAAAGCAATTTAATATTAAGGGGGGCTCCCCATACAAATAACGTGTTTTTTTTGCGGTTTCTTATAGATACGGAACTCTTCATTCGCGAGTCCGACTCGCACTTGGCTGGTTATTAAAATTAGTACAAATATACTTTGAGGTGTCCAGGTTAACATAAACAGTCCCCGAGGGTGGGAGGTGAGCCAGCGGCGGGGGAGGGGGGGAACGTTTTATTTTGCTCGAATCTAGAAAACCAGTAGAGATACATATCTTGTCTCTTCTACATTAATAATCATCATCAAATTCCCTAGAATTTTTGAAGTAAAACTTCTTGGGGCACGGGGGTAAAATTTATTTAACCTCTCAACTGTGGGTTATTCATATATTTGCTTTTCAATTGCTACTAGCCGGGTGCTATCACGAGTGGCTAAGAAATGTAACGGAAATTGGAATCGGTGACGTCAGGGTCGGCTGAAGACTTTTAAAACCGCAACTATTTTCAATACGGTTTTTAACTAATCAGATAAGATAATAATACATTCGTACAATAAAGAATGTTAATTAGTGAGAGAAAAACCTGATGAAACGTTAACAAATAAAAATAAAAAAATACGCGTGTAGCACCGTACACGTGTTAGAAGTAAAACTTCTGTAGCTAGATCATTAAGTGGTACCTATACTATACACCTATACCTACCTACCTATACTAAAAGAGATTTAAATTTCCAATTTTGAGTTCCAATCTCTGCTTTAAGTTACTTTTAAGTTTCAGACGTCCGATTATTTGAAATTATTTTATACTTGTACTTACTTTTAATACGTCATGTCATTTATTTCCCACCATTCCTTATCTACAATTTGTCGCGCTCGTGGTGATATACTTAACTCATTCAATAGTGTCACTACTATTTGCATCTCGCTCAGATTATATACCATCTGACGTCACGTCTTTAAGCCGTCTCGCTCAAATGTATGCATTGCTTTGCTTGTCTCTGTGCCCAGTCCCTTTATTTAATTGATCGAGTACGTATTTTCAACTATTCCAAGTTAATGTGTACCTGCGGGGCTACCATAAAGCTTGCCACTCACCTCAGTCGCGCAGATAAATGACAAAGAAGATGGCTAAATCAATATATGGACGACTGCCCCAGACATGTACAAAGACTTCTCAACAGCCAATAGCATTTAAATATTCATTCATAAATTTAATTTACTGCGTAAGTAACAACTCTTAATTATTTAATCATTTCCTTCAAGTTCTACAAACTAACTAAAGACGCAGTAATTTATGAGAGAATATTTAAATGCTATTAATTGGCTGTTGAGAAGTCTTTGTACATGTCTGGGGCAGTCATTTTGCCAAATTGCCAACTCCTTTCGCGTCTCAATGATGTTTCTCCATAAAATATCGCGCATTCATTATGATATGACATTAAATTGTGACAAAATGCGTGGCTGGGGTGACTGGCGTGCCTTATGCTACCCCCGCTAACCTATACATACCTACTTTGCTAGGATTTTTTAGAGTTACTTCATCGCGAAGCGATGACGTAACTCTTATTTAATTTTATTCTTGACATTTCCTTAGTCCGCCATACGACATACCTCGATTTTGATATTTTACTTCAACATTATTGACTGGCATGAAGCATTAACTTTAAAATTACAAAAGCTTATTAAAATCAAAATCGTATAATTTCAACAGTTATAACAACAATTCAACTTTAAAATATGTATTACAAAAATTACATACAAACAAATAAGCGAAACAATAAGCCATTAAACTTATGGCTCTGTAAGCTGTAGACCTCGCTTTGGCAGTTTACTACAGATAAACATTAAATACGTAGGTATAACACGTACTTAGTAGCTAAACTGCTAATTTGTGACTTGAACTGCACTATATAATAAAAAGTGGCTTTAGAACAGTTCTAGGTACCTACTTATTGTTTTCAAGAAGTCTTAATGCAGCCATCCCTCACATCGGAATTTGCTTGAAAACTAAATATCACATTTCTAAGTGACTTTATGCGATTACTAGCTGCCCGTTGCGCGACTACGCAGCGCGTTTTAGGTACCTATTCCATAGTTACCGGCCACAAAACGATTCGTTCATCATTTTAGAAATCCATATCGACCCGTGTGACATTGATGAAACTCTTTTCTTACAAACTGTATGGATCGCATCGCACAGCTGTCAAACATAAGTTCCGGTTCCAACAAAGAGGTTGAACGAAGTAGTTTTTGGTCACGTCACTGGTTTTGTTTGTCCCAGCCAGCGGCGGCGGCGGCGGCGGCGCCATCTTGGCCATACCGGAAATCAAGAACTCGTGGAAGAATGCTTAAAATAATTTTTATTTGTTAACGTTTCATCAGGTTTTTCTCTCACTAATTAACATTCTTTATTGTACGAATGTATTATTATCTTATCTGATTAGTTAAAAACCGTATTGAAAAAAGTTGCGGTTTTAAAAGTCTTCAGCCGACCCTGACGTCACCGTTTCGAATTTCCGTTACCATTTCTTAGCCACTCGTGAAGCACCCGGCTAGTAGCAATTGAAAAGCAAATATATGAATAACCCACAGTTGAGAGGTTAAATAAATTTTACCCCCGTGCCCTAAGAAGTTTTACTTCAAAAATAGTACAGTTTATGGTTGAGGTTTAAATGTCAAAATGGTTTGAGCTCAGCTTGTGTTACGTGTAGCAGTGACGCTGGTTTTCAGCTCATACCATTTCCTAAAACTAGAAACTTAAGACTAAACGTATAATCTGAGTAAAAGTAAAAGTAAACACCGAAATATCTCAAGCATAATTAATTATGCACCAGTGGTGCCTAGCACCAAAGACAAAAAACAAGAAACAATCGGGTAAATAAATTAAAATAAATAAAGCCAATCACATATTAAAAAGAAACGAACAGTTTTTTTTAGTATCACTGTTTTTTTTTTTTAATGTCTGTGTGCAATAAAGAAACTATGAATTATGCAAACAAACCAATCATACACTCAAATCGATGTAAGACTATTAGAGCAACAAATTATATCATGAGGATTTTTTTCCTAAACCGTCACATAAGCGAGATATTTTAGATTTTAGATTTCCAAAAGCTGTTTTTTTTTGCTATATCATTAAATATTAAGACTTGGTGATAATGTTACTTAACATTGTTGACAGATGTCACTTTGTTAACAGCGGTCACTACTTTTGACCGGTTTCGCCATTTTTAACTGGGTTCACTCAAATATATCGCTTATGTGACACTTTAGGACAGATTTTCTTAAGACATAATTTGTTAGTATTACAGTCTTTTATCAATTTGTGCAGGTTTTGTTTCGATATCTTTTGAAAACACTTTAATTTTCCCATATTTACACAAATTTGGTGGAAAAATATGTGTAAATATTCTAAAATAAAGGTGTTTTACAAAGATATTGAATTAAAACCTGTACAGGTCGATAGAAGACTGTTAGACCTACAATTTATATCACGAGAAAAATCGACCTAAAGTGTCGGCTCAATAAGCGAGATATTAGAGTGATTCCAGTATAAAATGGCGACACCGGCCAAAAGTTGACCCTTGTCAACAAAGTGACATCTGTCAAAAATGTTAAGTAACATTATCACCAAGTCTTAAGATTTAATAATTTTGCAAAAAAAAGCTTTTGTCATTCTAAAATATCAAATATCTCACTTATGTGACGCTTTAGGAAAAAATCCTCATGGCATAATTTGTTGGTCTATCCTTCATCGATTTGTGCAGGTTTCAATTCGATATCTTTTCAAAACACCTTAATTTTCCCATATTAAATTTTCCTACCAAAATGGAAGGATTCGGAATAATTCTGGAAGGATATTGGAATTATTCCAAAAAGTCCATCTATAGTGCGACATAAAAGAGTAGAAAATAAATAATGGCAACATATGTGACATATTAGAGCACTATTGCGTGTTTTGATAGACAATCCAAATATGGCATTAAAGAAAACACGCAGTAGTTTTTGAATGTTGCCATCATTTATTTTCTACTCTTTTATGTCGCACTATATATCCTTGAGGTATCTAAATGAACATAGGTAGAAGTCCCCGAGGATGGGAGTAAACTGGCGGAAACGAGCAAAATAAATCTTTTCCCCTTCCAATTTTCAAAACTATACATGAATTATTTGGAAAAGAGATCATTAATTTTGGGCCAAAAGTGAAAGTGCCAGCCGGAAAAAAAAGTTTAATATTCAGATAGAACTAGAACACACAAATCCTATATAGTATTTTTTACTATGACACTTAACATGGTCGCTCCATTGTTTTGTTTTTATAGGCTATTGAAATTCGATAACAGTGAAGAGGTTAAGTGTCATAATAAAATAACCGGCCAAGTGCGAGTCGGACTCGCGCACGAAGGGTTCCGTGCCATTATCTATAAAAAACCGCAAAAAAATGTATGGGAGCCCCCCCTAAATATTAATTTAATTTTAATTTAATTATTTATTTTTTAAGTAAATAAATATATATTATATTCAATATATTCAAGTATTCAAGTATTTATTGCAATAAATTACATGTCGTATTATAGGTGTTATTATAAAATAAAAAATAGTATCAAAGTAATTTTACCCTATTGGGTGTAGCAAGATTACAGTTATAGTCACAAAGCATTACATTATATTACATTACATTACAAAACATTGCATTATTATTTAAAAACATACACAACAATTAATAATTCCCACTAAGGATCTAGATTGGATTAGGATAATATGTCAAATTCTATTTTAATTTACCTTAAATAACTAGCTCTCATAAGAATAATATTCATACATGTCATAGGGAGTCATTTCGATCAAATATAATTTTAATTTATCTAGGAATATAGAGCCTGTCAACATTTTAATATCATTTGGGAGCTTATTATACACCTCAATTGCAGAAAATTTAGTAGAGCGAGTGTATGTCACTGTCCTGCTAATCGGAACCTCCAACTTAAACCTATATCTATCATTAAGCCTACTACTTGCACCTGGAGCTTTCAGTGGAAATTTTTCTGGGTATCTACGTACCAATTTACAAAGCTCGATTACATAGAGAGCCGTCACGGTGTGAATTTTTAACTCCTTAAACGACGACCTACAGGATTCCATGCTTGAATTTATACCATTTACAATGCGCACAGCTCTCTTCTGAAGGACGAAGATCTTTTTAATGTCAGTGCTATTTCCCTATTCAATATATATTCAATATATTGTGAACATTTTAAGCGTCTACCTGCTACCATTATCAATATCGAGCAAAAATGAGCAAAAAAATCACGTTTGTTGTATGGGAGCCCCCCTTAATATTAAATTTCTTTTGATTTTTAGTATTTGTTGTTATAGCGGCAACAGAAATACATCATCTGTGATAATTTAAACTGTCTAGCTACAACGGTTCATGAGATACAGCCTGGTGACAGACAGACGGACGGACGGACGGACGGACTGACGGACGGACAGACGGACAGCGAAGTCTCAGTAATAGGGTCCCGTTTGGCACCCTTCGGGTACGGAACCCTAAAAAACTAGGATTTGTGTGTTCTATCCTCAGAACAGTAACTAAAGGTTCTATCAGTGTATACCCCTAAACACTTTCGTAAGTTGAATCCACTCACTGCACGAGAGGAACCGTAGAGGTCAACCATCATGGGTCAACCAACCAACCCTCTTTCATTGCTAATATTTCCTACCTCATTTATTTTTGGCTTAATACTGGCTGATCCTAGAATGACAAGAAATTAAATATTGAACGAAGCCATTTTCGAATTTTTTTCAACAGAAGCGCCTCTGCCTTGGGTTTTGGAACTATTGAATTGAAAGAAGCCTGTGAAAGAATCCTCTAGAAAGTAGGCAGAAATCTCCGGTACCTATAAAATCAAAATCTTTTCGTGATAATTTGTACTCCTTCCGTAGTTACTGTGAGTATTTTTTTTGTTATTGTGTTTCTATGTCCATAGATTTCTGAATATGTAGCTGATTACCATTTTCTAATTATACACAAAATGGTGCGTGAAAGTGTGAGCAGACTTGCGAATTCGCCGACATTTCGCTGAAATCTGCATCAAATCTTTTATTGATTAAATTGTGGGGTTTCTATGACGATATTTTACTGCAATGGTATGCCAGACTAAGCTACTATTATATTTCCATCGTTTGTTTCATTCCAAAATCTCCAACATTGTATTTTTGATAGTATTTACTTATTTGATGACGGGTCTTGCCGCCAGTGCCTCTGTCAGGATTAGCACGCGAAAGACTTCGCAGGCCGCTGTCAGGTATTTTCCGTCTAAAGTATTCCTCCTTGGATGTCAGACGCATGACGTGGTACAAGTTTCAAGGATTTTCTAATCAGTCAAGGATGAGCTCCTGTGCACGCATAGTTTTGAAACATTTCCGCGCGCATCAGGTCGCTCCGGGAGAGACTGACCTTTAGGTCTATTTTTAGTTTTCCACGAAGATAAACAGATCGATGATGGCGATCTAGGCTTCAAGTGGATGCACTTTCAGTAGGTAGGTGGGTACCTACCTACCTACAGCAAATAGTTTGTAGATTTGTTTCTATCCAAACAAATCATAACAGCAAATAGTAAGATAGATAGGTGTAAACATTTATTTTCATCAAATTATAAGCAAACCAAGAAAACAGATGTATTTTGAAGAAATAGTTAAGTTATATTGTCATGCATGTCTTTCTGTGGATATATGATATGTATACAACAAAGGTCCATTTACCCCTTGTAAATTAAAACAAAGTGCTTTGTTAATTTTCAGACCAACAACCAACAAGATGTGTGACCGCAAGGCCGTGATCAAGAATGCTGACATGAGCGAGGAGATGCAGCAAGATGCTGTGGACTGTGCAACACAAGCCCTCGAGAAGTTCAACATTGAAAAGGTACAACTTACTTCTGTATTGAAGCCTGAGCCTGTGCCAAGTTCAACATTGAAAAGGTACAACTTACTTCTGTATTGAAGCCTGAGCCTGTGCCAAGTTCAACATAGAAAAGGTACAACTTACTTCTGTATTGAAGACTGAGCCTGTGCCAAGTTCAACATTGAAAAGGTACAACTTACTTCTGTATTGAAGCCTGAGCCTGTGCCAAGTTCAACATTGAAAAGGTACAACTTACTTCTGTATTGAAGCCTGAGCCTGTGCCAAGTTCAACATTGAAAAGGTACAACTTACTTCTGTATTGAAGACTGAGCCTGTGCCAAGTTCAACATTGAAAAGGTACAACTTACTTCTGTATTGAAGCCTGAGCCTATGCCAAGTTCAACATTGAAAAGGTACAACTTACTTCTGTATTGAAGCCTGAGCCTGTGCCAAGTTCAACATTGAAAAGGTACAACTTACTTCTGTATTGAAGACTGAGCCTGTGCCAAGCCATGGAAATATTTAGCTTGAAATGTCTCAAAAGGGTCCTTGAGATGTTCCCATTTGATAAATTTTGGGGTGTGTGGCTTCTCTCTACTTTTCAACATTGATGGGAACACACAACTGCTGTGGATGTTACTATATCCATTACTACTTGATATTCAGATGTTTCCCACGCCTCATATCAAAATAATTTAAACTTATCAAAAGTGTTCCCTGTTTGTGGTAACTTTACAATGACCTTCAATGGCCTTCTCTTCCCACAGATTGAATGAGTTGCACAATCTAAACAAGGATTATTTAGTAAATGGAACTTGTTGTTTTCAGGATATAGCAGCATACATCAAGAAGGAGTTTGACAAGAAATACAACCCGACGTGGCATTGCATCGTGGGCCGCAACTTCGGCTCTTATGTGACCCACGAGACCCGCCACTTCATCTACTTCTACCTGGGACAAGTGGCTATCCTGCTCTTCAAGAGCGGTTAGGACGACAAGCACTCTCTCGCTAACATCAACCTTGTAATAGTAGATCGCGGACGCAGCATTTTACATTGCAACATCCACCTGTCTTCTCTCAGTTGATACAATAAGGATGACATTACCACATTCCTACCAATAAGGTAGTCCTCTTAGATTTATATATTGGTCTCCTATGCATTGTGCAGCTTCTGAGAGCTCCGCTGGGTTCACGGACGCTTGTGCTTGTGAGAGAGTGGGCTGCAAGCTCGCCATGTTGTGAACATGGCAGCTCACAAGTCACCATACCGCGGGCCGTGTAATGGTTAATCTTGATTCCCTGCACTTTGATGTATGTTTGTACTATGTGTTAGCTGATATTTAAGAATCAATATTGACTCGTGGTAATATTCACTTCTAGTGTATTTATATTTAAAGAAATTTTAGTTAATTACCCCTAGACTTATTACCTAGCATAGCGTAAGTCATATGTTAGTACCTAACTAAATTTATTGTTTTTCTTTGTTAAACATTCTCTGGAAATATTTTCAATACTTCTATTATTAAACTTTCTTACAATACAACCATATTTTCATGTTTTATTTCATGCAATTAGCACTACAGCAGGCCGCGCAGTGCCGAAATTGGTTAATCATGGCGCGGCCGGCGGTCAAGTTAGGCCATGAGTTATTATTATTAATTAGGTAAGGTAACTTCAATAAAAAGTATGAATACGACTTTTTGGAAGGTTTCTTTCTCTATATTATTCTTCCATGGACATTCACCATTTTGGAGACCAGGAAAATTGTTCATTTATAGGGACAATATTCTGAACAGCTTTCTGATGAAAGAAAATATGGTCGTCGGCGTTATGTGTCGTCACGTCAAATAAGGTTTGGAGAGTTGTATGCCCTTGCTCTGAGGGAACACTGGATTATTTTGTTCAGAAATCATAATTTTCATAATTTCATAATTTATTGCACACAAAAAGTTACATAGGACAGTAAAAAACATAGAAAACGTGTACAAAGGCGAGCTTATCTCTAATAAGAGATCTCTTCCAGCAAACCAAATAGGGATGAGACAGGTGGATTGCTGAGCAGGAGTAGATCATGTTACTGCGACACGGCTTAATTTTAGGGAGTAGCCTAGATGACTCTTAAACTTAGGTCAAAGCGAAACAACCGGTAGGTGGCCCCTGAAAGGAAATAAAGTGTCCCCTAAAGATAGGGATTGTTGGTGAAATCGGCCATGAGTCCATGAGACTACGAACTTACTCGTACATAAACACGTCTCCGAACACAACTTACTCGTACATCGTACATAGACACGTCTCCGATCACAACTTACTCGTACATAGACACGTCTCCGATCACAACTTACACTCTTCGGTCCGAAATGGGAAAAAACGTGACGCTATGATGTTGTTCGAACGGTGATGGAAAATATCGTGAGAAATCCTTCACCACTCCAGCTGCTGCGGCGGGCTAGCCACCTGTCACGCAAAACGGAGTAGTTATAATAATAGTGCCTCTGCTCTCTCCGTATTGGGAAAGGTGTGACGCTATACAAGGTGTAAATGAATTAACGCAAAACGGAGTAGTTATAGGTGTTGAATTTAAAGTGGCTATAATAGTGCCTCTGCTCTGTCCGTATGGGGAAAGGCGTGACGCTATACAAGGTGTAAATGAATTAACGCAAAATGAAAAACTACTCCTACCATGAAAATCAGCTGACTCACTCAAATGTACTGGGAAGTGAAAAATAAAGTTGCTCTGATCAAATCGGTTTCATAATGAAAGTTGCTCAGAATGATGTCCCTAACAAAGTAGTTTCTCATTTAGCGGTATTTCATTTACACCTTGTGTGTGCTGTTTTCTGGACTGTGGGTACATTTTAAAATCCTCATACATCTCCATGCATAGCTCTGTGGCAGGACTGGCAGGCAATGACCTTTGGATCTGACTCACGTAGGAGCAACTGAGCCGCTATCACAAAGTATGGGAAAATGCGTGACGCTCTAATTGTTTGTTGCACTGGAGATATTCGACGGAAGCATCAAAACCACATACCACAGTGATATCATAAACGCTATCGCTGCCTCCGGCCGGCCATGGCTTTGCACACGATGCTTTTGCACTCATCATCTATCATGTTTTAGAATAAAGGGTGGGGGTCCGCTTCTGCAGCACACAGTCAGCCGTGGTAAGACACGGCTTGCTAACTAGCAAGTACATTAGTACAGCCTACTTTAGGCTTTTAAAAAGTTGTGTTTTGTGACCGGTAAGGGTAAGTACTTACCCTGTGTTTTGTTTATCTTGACGGTTCATATCTCCAACTCGGCGATGAGGTTGCACCCTGACATAATATAAAGAAGTGTACTGCACTGAATCTGTGTCTCAAACAATTCATAGCGAGCTATGGCGTTGAGCTAGCACTCTATTCAGCACAGGAGTGATAAGATAAGCGACGACGTCGCGCCAAGTTTCTTGACAACTCAGTGACGCGTGGAAAGGGGTAGCGGCACACGGGTACAAGAGAGTCGCATGCATGGTAGGAGCTCGCTAAAGTGCTAAGAAACCATAACTTACAATGATTTATCTCTATTCAAAATCAGAAACTCAAGATGGCTGCCAAGAAGAATGACTTGCTTCTGTTCTTCGAACGACCGACGGAGCCCTGCTTCATGCAGAAGGGCAGCGACAACTCCGTGTTCCAGGTCCCTGATAACTTCTACGTGAGTAACCCTTTCTTGTACGAACGACCGACGGAGCCCTGCTTCATGCAGAAGGGCAGCGACAACTCCGTGTTCCAGGTCCCTGATAACTTCTACGTGAGTAACCCTTTCTTGTTCGAACGACCGACGGAGCCCTGCTTCATGCAGAAGGGCAGCGACAACTCCGTGTTCCAGGTCCCTGATAACTTCTACGTGAGTAACCCTTTCTTGTTCGAACGACCGACGGAGCCCTGCTTCATGCAGAAGGGCAGCGACAACTCCGTGTTCCAGGTCCCTGATAACTTCTACGTGAGTAACCCTTTCTTGTTCGAACGACCGACGGAGCCCTGCTTCATGCAGAAGGGCAGCGACAACTCCGTGTTCCAGGTCCCTGATAACTTTTACGTGAGTACTTAACCCTTTCTTGTACGAAAGTAGCTAGATTACGTTAGATTCAAAATTCATTTCTTCATTGCGCCCAAGAAATATACTACAAGAAGTAAATAAATATAGTGTACAAAGGCGAGCTTATTTCTAATAATATATTTCTTCCAGCAAACAAAGTTCTGAAGAGATAGACGATAGATAGACGAAAGAAATACGGCAAATTGCTATTTGAAACTTTCAGGCGTTTAAGCGTGGAAAGACGTGTGTTTAACCAATAGTTATAATTATAATGTGTGTGAGCGTGAACTAGTAAAGTTTCTGGTTTGATTGATCGATCGTTTCGGAAGAACTTTCAGCGTTTAGCGATGTTATCTGCTTGGCTCCGAAACGTCAATGTTTTGGCTCGGTCATACATATCATAGCATACTTTTCGATCGATGTCCACCCAACTCGAGTTTTATAGTAGGTACCGTCAATTTCTATATATTCGCGATTTTCGGTCTTTTACACATTTCATAGCGTCGCGCCTCTTTCCATTACGGGGTGGCATAAACACAATCATGCCCACTTTAAACCAGTCAATACAAATGAAATCATATCCGCTGAGTACCAAAGGACCGAAGCCAACCCAAATTCTCATCCAAAAACGTACACCCTCTTTAGCCAGACAAATACAAGAGCAACGGCAACCAGCTCTCCGAGCGCTGGGGCTCCATGTCCGGCCGGCAGATCCCGGTGCGCAACATCGCGCTACCAGACCTGTCTCTGCCGCAGCAGCTCAAATACCAGGAACAGTTCTCGCTGTTCGTGCCTAAACACAGGAAGATGGCGGGGAAACTCATTGATGTGTTTATGCGTGAGTGACACACAGACATTATACGCCCTCACACACACACACACACACCCTGTATTTCAGCAGGATTGGGTGGAGGTGAGATGTGTCTTGCTGCAGGACATATCCCACCTCAACCCAAGCTCATTCCGACTACATTTTATGATAATTCCAACAGCACAAACACTCTCAGCAGCCCATTTATAATATTGGGTTGCTGACATGCCCGCAGCAATGTGCGTGAGGGGCACAAGGAAGATGGCTACTTTGTGAGCACACGAACGCGTCTACAGACATCTGGAACAGTTTTTGCTTTACGTAGTTACTTTGATGTCGAGTAGGTAGTAGTAGGGTATATGTCTACTAGGAACTACTAGAAAATGGGGAGGCAGTCGCTCACGTCTGAAGGAATTACTTGGAACCTACAGCCCCTCACGTCCTCCCTGGGTAGTGCTAACGAGCGACAAATCATCATCATCATCATCAAATCATCTCAAGACATTATAATTTCCAGGTTCTCAAATGAGAACCTGACCACTTGACACTGGCAAAATTAACCTCAAAAGAGGTTAGGACGCCATTAATAAAAAGAAGAAGGAACTACTAAAACTCCTGAACTAAGTAGACGTAGAGGCTAGTCGACGTGGTGGGAATCGAAATCATCATCTCCCACTAGAAGGCCATGCAACAATACAGACTATACTTTCTGGAAATAATATAAATACTTTATTTAGTGTAACAAAACTATGCGTCTTAATTCCCACAGAGATGAGGGACGTGGACGATCTGCAAGCGATCTGCAGCTACTGCCAGATGCGGATGAACCCCTACATGTTCAACTACTGCCTCTCTGTCGCCCTGCTGCACAGGTACGTGTGATGGACAGGGACAGCATTTCTTAGATCCACTTCGAGTCCATCTAGAAACGCCTCCACTACCGTTCCCTAACATTACATGGTACCACCACACCAAGAAACTATCATAACATTACATGGTACCACCACACCAAGAAACTATCATAACATAGAGTCACGTCTTTTTCCATGCGGGGTGGCAGAGGCACAATTATTGTGCCCACTTTTAGCCAGTTCCATTTGGCGTGACAGGGGGCCAGCCCATCCCCGCAACTGTGGAGTAATGGCGGTTTCCTCACGATGTTTTCCATCACCGTTAGACCATTCCGGATAAATTACCTCATTGGTACATGGTCAGCACCGGGATTCGAAGTTGCATTTTCTGCGTGAAAAGCAAGAAATTTCACGTATTATGTTCATTCCCTCATTACTCTGAAAGGGACGACGAAAATCCTATTTACCGATGATAATGATGGTGACTGGTTCCTTCATTGACGAGGACTTTTCTCCACAGGCCTGACACCAAGGGACTGAACATGCCGACCCTGGTGGAGTCGTTCCCCGACAAATTCATGGACCCCAAAGTGTTCCGCCGCGCGCGCGAGACCACCACCACAGCTCCGGACGGCGCCAGGGTAAGGAAACCACTTGATCATTGCCTCTAGCCCCAAGGGTCACTAGGAGACTCCATGTCTTATGGGAATCTCCTGATGGCTCCAGAGTAGGGAAACCACTCCAACATTGCCTAAGGCCCCTAGGTAGGATACTGCCTTGTCTGTCCATCTACTGGTTGGTTTCGCCTACACTGTCTGACAGGCGACGCACAGGCCAGAGAACATACCGCGCCTGTACACAATACGCGTCTTGGCCTAAACTACGGTATTGAGGGGGTAAAATGGGTCACGTAGTATAGGTACGTTACACAGCTTGCTAAAATTCCTTATCTCCCCAGCTGCCAGTAGTGATCCCCGTAAACTACACGGCCTCGGAGCAGGAGCCGGAGCAGCGCGTGGCTTACTTCCGAGAAGATATCGGCATGAACCTGCACCACTGGCACTGGCACCTGGTCTACCCCTTCGACGCCGCCGACCGAGCGGTGGTCAATAAGGACCGGCGTGGCGAGCTGTTCTATTACATGCACGAGCAGATCATCGCCAGGTTTGTTAAGCTGATTTTTCTGCTAGATACTTATTGAGTCTTCTTCTTCTTTTTCTTCTGCTAAGAGATAACTGTACCTTACCTAAGAATTCATGGCTCCGAAGCAAGGGGAATAGTGGATGCTCGGCATTGCTTCGTGAATCAAATATTTGAGCATCTACTTACTATTTTACCTTAAGACACAGGTTTTTTACTCTTCTTCTCTTCATTTGAACATCTTGGTTAGTCTTAGGTGTCAGTAAATGTTTCTGACCACGATATAATTTCAGATACAACACGGAGCGCCTGTGCAACAACCTGGGCTGGGTGACTCGCTACACCGACTTCCGGCGCCCCATCGCCGAGGGGTACTTCCCGAAGATGGACTCGCAGGTCGCCAGCAGGGCCTGGCCTCCGCGGTGAGTTGATCGTAGATGATGCTCAACAAATAAAGCAGAGCCTTGAATACAACGTAAACAACTTGGCCTTAGATAACTATGGCTTACGTCCGTCCGTAGGAAATACTTGGATCCCATCAACCTGCACGTTCTCTTGAGTATTGCTAAAAATCAACAAATTATTTCATTTCATTTCATTTCATTTCGTTTATTGCCATAAATTACAGTAATTTAGGTACCGATGGTCGTACAGAATAGCTCTATGTAATTTTACTCAATGAGTGTAGCAGATATCACAGGGGAGTTTACATAACTTAGTCAAAAATACACTAACTATGTCATAAAAATAATTTAACAATACAATACAATTAGATGTCACAGGGTTCGAGATAAAATAATGTCACTTAACAATAAAGACTTATTCTGAAGACGTTAATTTCCAGGTGCTCGCGAGAGAACCGAACCAAATTGTGATCTTAAAAATAATACACTGGCAAAATTAAAAGGAGAAGAACTTGACGACAGTCAGTAAAATGTACTAAAAGGAAGTACCTACGCACCTGACTGTAGCAGCCATTTTACTGCCGGTGGTGGACTAGCCTCCTGTCACGCAAAATTGAAAAGTGGTTGTGCCTCTACCACTATTGCGCATAAAAAAATGCGTTATTTTTAGTTCTACATCATTCTGCTTTATATCCAGGTTCGCTGGCACAACCATCCGCGACCTGGACCGGCCAGTCGACCAGATCCGCTCCGAGGTCTCCGAGCTCGAGACCTGGAGGGACCGCTTCATCCAGGCCATCGATGACGGAGCTGTCCGCATGGTAACCAACTGCATAAAATATGAAATGACCCCCAAGATAAGGACCCTACAAACTCTTTTGTACTAAGAACATGAGTGTTAAACTCATCACGAAATATCCTGAACTACCAAACTCCACCACGTTCTTCGACATAGATTTACTACAACGTTAGAGGAATTACCATCGAGCAGCGATATTTGCCAGGACATTTTTGTTTAAAATCCTGCACGATCGTTCCATATCGCATTATGGCTGTTTATCGGGTGCATTGCCCATCTATACTTCCCACCACTCATTTTACTTGTTTCTTATCTATCACACTGACCTGACCTCCCTCTTCCAGCCCAACGGCCGCACCCAGCGGCTGACGGAAGAGAACGGCATCGACGTCCTCGGCAACCTGATGGAGTCCTCCATCATCAGCCCCAACCGCGCCTACTACGGCGACCTGCACAACATGGGGCATGTGTTCATCTCCTACGCGCACGACCCTGACCACAGGCATCTGGTGAGTTATGCTCATACTTTCATTACTGCTATTCTACTTCTTCAAGTAGGTACCATCTCCTATTGGAGGCTATCACTATGCCTATTTGTTGCCTACGATATTGGGACTTGGATATGATACGGATACGGCACACGGATGGTTCTATTAGTATAATTGCTATGGCCGGTTGGCGTGGTTGAACGTTGTGAGTAAAAATCGCATCGCTTTGAGGGCGTGATTGAACTTTATGCCTGTATCAATAGTCTAAATTTTGCGTTATAGGACGTTGTGCCACCGAACGTGTTAAGGAGGGTTAAAGCGCGCCTGCACCTGACCCACATGAACGGGGCCTTTGTGCATATTCCCCTCGCCATGGTCTCATGCATTACATTTTGGCTATTTGTGATCGTGATGTTGCGGCTCGGAATAAGTCGTCTTGTGTTTAAATTTAACCATACTGCAAGGTTTTGAAGCCAGTGGATTCATCTGTGGCCAGGTCTTCCGCGGGTTGGCCAGAACTCAATTCATCATCAGCATCATCATCAGCAGCAGCTTGTTTCCGCCCACTGCTGGTTTTGTGCCAACTTATTACAGCCCGTGCCACTCCAGAGGTTTTCTCTGCGATATTGATAAATGTCATCGACCCGGATCTCTGCTGCTAGTCGATACAGGCTTCCATTTCATTCTTTCGGTCACCTCTCGGTCAGGGACTTACAATTGCATTGCTCGTAGGAGAGGTGAGTCGATATCTAACGTGTGTCCTCCTCTCCCAGGAACAATTCGGCGTAATGGGAGACAGCGCGACGGCGATGCGCGACCCGATCTTCTACCGCTGGCACGCGTATGTGGACGACATCTTCGTTCGCTACAAGCGCACTCTGCCCACCTACACCAGGGAACGGGTGAGTCTCAGGACATACACAACACAACTTTCCCAGGTTTGGAACCTGGCAAAGTCAATATACTCGTATCAGTTCGAGTCACAAGATTATGTGTTAGTGGTTCTTTTCCCCCGAAGATACTCAGGATATCCAAGAGTAGGGACAGATTTAGCTACTTATATCAAGGCCATGTACCATGATCTTGTCACTTTAGATTAGAGGCTCGCACAAGGTCCTCAAATCCAGGTCCACCGATTATTACCTACTTTTAGCTTGCACATTTCCGGGCAGGGACATTTTCATTTGGGTATTCTTCACTCTTTGACCATTAAAGTTTTTCTACCCAATGCCCACGACAACGCTTACTGAGTTTCATTCCACCCTTTCAGCTTGACTTCCCCGGCATCCGCGTGTCCTCAATCGCGGTGGAAGGTGGCGCCGGGCGCAACACCTTCGCGACGCAGTGGGAGCAGAGCACGGTAGACTTGCAGCGCGGACTGGACTTTACGCCGCGGGGGAATGTGCTGGCGAGGTTCACACATCTGCAGCATGACGAGTTCGACTATGTGTGAGTATGACGATGCGTATGAAACTCACATATACATGTGTAGCTTCTTCTTAGGGCCTCGCTACCACTGGAGGTTGGCGTTCAGCTCTTCATCTTCTCTCTGTTTTTTGCCAAGCGCATCAGGTGTTTGAAGCTGGCCACTTCTGTCCATTCTGTTTTTGCTGAACCACCACTTGGCACGACTGGCAGCAGCTGCCTTGTGTTTACTAAATATCTAACCACAAGTGGAAAGAACAAACGTAACCTTATCTAATCTTCCCTATGAGTGGTTACAACTACAACAAGGATCGAAGTACTTAGATGGCGTGGTTATGGTAGGCTTATACCAAGCAGAAGGTAGTTCTGGTTAATTGACAGGTTGATTGCTGACGACCTTCCCCATGTATTCCAGGATCCAATGCAACAACACCTCAGGTCAGGGCGCGATGGGCACGTTCCGTGTGTTCATGGCTCCCACGGCCGACCAGAAGGGCACTCCTCTCACCTTCGAGGAGCAGCGCCGGCTGATGATAGAGATGGACAAATTCACGCAGCCCTGTGAGTACCGAGTCAATGGGGCCGGAGCAAGCAAACGATTTGCATGTCAATAGCTATAGCGAAAGTTCGAAATACTAGTTTGTTTGTAACCGGCACGTCTCGGGGGAAGGTTGACAAGTCAAAAGAGAATTTTGAGCCCCCGCTATAGCCACTGTCATACGATTCGCTTGCAGAATCACGGCCCTGACTGTAACCTCCTAACCACATGATTTATGTCCTCACGAACCCAACTCGAGGGGTACTAAGAAAACAAAATGTCACCACCATAGTTCCTCACAAGTGTTATCGAACGTTGTATTATATAATCTTGGGTATATTTTTATTTACGACATAAACATAGCGTTACGCAATTTCCCATACGGGGTGGCAGAGACACAATGGGACCACTTTTAGCCTTTTATTTAATTACTCGCTAGTTGCTTACATCTCAGGAAGCCTCATACCAAATCTTGTTGGCCCTTCTGACCAGTAATCCAATCTCCAAACCTCCAAAACTGACCACATCTCTCCTCCAGTGAAAGCGGGAATGAACACGATCCGCCAGAAGAGCATCGACTCTTCCGTCACGATCCCCTACGAGCGGACCTTCCGGAACCAGATGGACCGTCCGGGCGAGGCGGGCTCGGTGCAGGCCGCTGAGTTCGACTTCTGCGGCTGCGGCTGGCCCCACCACATGCTGGTGCCTAAAGGGACTGCGCAGGGCTTCCCGGTGGTGCTGTTTGTGATGGTCTCCAACTGGAATGAGGATCGGGTGAGGAATTTTGGCTATTCTCTATTCCTGCGTTCTTAATATCTTCCTCAGTCCTGTCCATCCATCCATGGGTTTTCTGGAGGAAACATTTTGGTCTGAGATTTCTTCATGTGAAGATATTGGATCCTGCCTGAAAATGCGACTCTGATGCTGAGAAGTTTCGTGCTCATAAATGTTAGATCTTAAAGCCACAAAGATTATGGCTCGACATTCCAATTTAGAATACCAGCCCAAGTAAAACTTAGGGTCTAGGTTTTTGTGACTTTTTGCTGTTTCTGGTTTCACTAAACAATGCTGACTGGTTTCGTGGCAGAAGCAATGCGTGTGATTAATGAAACGTGCCTAAGTGATTCCCTCCTCCCCAGGTGGAACAAGACATGGTGGGCACCTGCAACGACGCGGCGTCCTACTGCGGCATCCGCGACCGCAAATACCCGGACAAGAAGGCCATGGGTTATCCCTTCGATAGGCCAGCCGCCTCCGGGGTCGACAGCCTGTCTGACTTCATGACCAGCAACATGGCTGTGCAGAACTGCACCATTAAGTTCACTGACGCGACCCGGCTGAGGGGGCAGAAGTAGGGGGGGAAACACAGTGGGGGAGAGATGGGGGGGGGGGGGGGGGGGGGAAGGGAAGAGCGAGGTGGGGAAAGGAATCTCAACATTTAATCGGGTTGATACTAACTAGACATACCCAGGTCAAAAACTTTCAAGCAGAGTTTTGATGTCTTGAGTGGGAGAAAAGTTCACAGAATAACTATTCTACAATGTCTTGCTTAGCGATAAAGACTTGAAGATTTCCTCCCCTGTCTGTACCTGATAAAATCCAGTAACTATCCACTGATTCCATTTTATTAAAACACAATAGGTATCTTTAACCTGTTTTTGTAGTTACTGGTATCGACAACTTAAGCCTGAACTACGGATCATGTCAATTTCATTATATCTTTGCATGTTAGTTTTAAATTTGGGTCATTACTTTATTGCTTAGTTTGTAACTTTGTACATAATACTGTGTAGATACTAGTACCTATTGACAAGACTGAATATAACTAGCCTTTTAAAACTTGTGTGGTTTTATTTACTTAATAATTTCGAATTCATCAATTTTATATTGACGCAACACACTTAAGTGTATACCTATCTATATGTACAGGATAGAATCAAATGCACATTGAGTTGGGATTTAGTCAAATCTAGTGATAGATAGATGGATAGTAGCATTCTAATGGGATGGATGACACATCTATAGCTATAGATTCCAGAATTGACCCCCAGACTCTGTCACGTTACGGGGATTAAAAGGGATTAACCCGCGTAACGGAAGCTTAAAAGTCAAGGGATGAAGTGAAAATTAAAAGAAAATAGTGAGAATTTAGAAAAATAGGAAGTTTAGAAAAAGGGAATTTAGAAAAAATGGGGAATTTAGAAAGAGGATTGGCTCTATGGGATAAAGAGTGGAAGGAGACCGCTCAGGATCGAATGGAGTGGAAGAGGGGGAGAGAGGCCTTTGCCCAGCAGTGGGATATTACAGGCTCATAATTTTCAGATGGTAATTAATGAACGAAAATTAAAACTTTTTATTTTGTCATGAGCGATACGTAGATACTATCAACCCTGAGTCGGGCGTAACTTAAAATCAACACCCTGTATATATCCAACTCCCAATAGTGTAGTGCCGCGTTGAATGGACTTTAGGCGGTAAATATCCGGAGTAATCCGGACACACACTCATACATGCACGCAGTATCCACCCAGCAGACTATTATCTCTTCTGTGCCAGCAGGCACAAAGTTTATGCACGTCCGAATTCCGATTGTGCAGGTGCGCGTTAAAGCCTCTACTCACGATGCAATCTAACTAGCAATTAGTTGCTGCAATCTGTTGCAAGGTAACAAATTGCTAGTCAGATTGCATCGTGAGTAGGGCCTTTAAGTTTCTAGGTCTTGCACAATAAATTATAATGATTAATTATAGCTGCCTATTCCCTCCCAGAATGCGTGGGTAAGTAAGTATATTGCGTGCAGTTGATTTAAATTACACGTATTATTTGGTAGTGATTTACCATTTATGTATAAATAATAAATTTTGAAATAGGTGAATCACTTTATTGAAAGATTATGACTTATGATGACCATCGCTTTTCCGGTGGGTTCGGTACAAATATTTCAAAGGCGATGTTACCACTTACTTACTAATACATAAAGATGATACAATAACAACCAAGTTTCTTATTAGAGATAAGCTCGCCTTTGTACATGTTGTTTCCATATTTAAGATATCTGTAACATGTGAGTAAGTACAATAATACAATAAGTACGTTTTAAAAATAAACGGTTTCATTGTTTTTAAAAATACGGAACCCTAATTAATTATAGCCTAATAAATTATGCTACCATAAAAAGGTGCAACGGGCTAATATGTATTTATTTATTTTGGTGAAACCACATTGATCGTGGCAGCTCAATTGTTACAATGCGGAGAATGTTGGTGAGCAATTCTTAAACACCGTAGGCTCGTGACGCAACTAACGTGAAGCAAGGACAAAGAATCTCATTCATCTGAGACGCGCACAGAACACAATTACCTGCTTTAAACTACTGATGTTGCCGACAATATTGCCATTTGTGGGATAATATATAGGGCATATTGCCGGCACCGGCACAGTACTCTAAACTATACCCTATCCAACATAGGATGATCTCTGACAGCTTGTCACTGTGACTTTACTAGGCATGGGGATAATGTCGATACAAATTATCGATATTCTAACTAAAGTTTCTGAATGTTTCAAGCAAATCAAACAAAAGGATGTTGTAACATGTTTTTATTCTCGTTAAATCGATTCACAACCCAAATCACCATCATCAAAGTCTGATTCGGACTCGCTGAAGTGGTCTTGTAGATTTATAATCAGTTCCTGGGTAGATTGGTCGAATCGTACATCACACTCCAAATCTTCATCCATAATTTTTCTTGTTCTGTCGATATCTTCAAGTTCTATTATATGTTCCGAGTCAAGATCGATAACTTGTCTTACGATAAGTGGAGCACGTCACTATTTGGCAATAAAGTATGTTAATTGTCTCTATACATTTTACAGTCGAAAAATACGATATTTCATAGGCGTGTTTTGACACTGACAGCTGTCAGAGATCATCCTTTGTTGGATAGGGTATAACGAGTCTGTGCCTTGGCCCTTGCTACAGTGTCTCCTAGTGATCGTGGCGTGTTGCCAGGCACGAGCGCGCGCGCCCGCCCACCAACCCCCGGGGTCGTCGCACTCGCCAGGGTGGCTGTCAGGGTTGGCTGGCATGACTGGCTGGGGCGGCTCGGTACGTATACCACCCGTCCGACAATATGGCGTCACGGCCTTTCCCACAATCAGTGCCAAAGACACTTTATAGCAAGTGATGAACCGCTCTCAGTGTCTCAAGCGGGTGAAAATGACATATTTCATAAGGCCTCATGCAAACTACAAGTCGCAGTTTGTTGGCCCCCAAGCGGTGCATAGGTACAAGAGACTCGCGCATGCACGCGCTCTAAATCCTGTTCATCCAGGTATGCTGGAAGACATTTCATCTAGAGATAATCGAATATCTCCCATGTACATTATTTTATTTATATTTATCTGTCTGTTTTCTAAGCAAACGTTAACGGTTCGTTAAAGCTGGCATTCCACGGCCCGTGTTACCACAGGCCGGGCCGTATCGCGCCACAATGCCCACAATTGGGCTGGTCCGGCCCGGCCGTGAACACGCGGTGAGAACACGAACCGTGGGCGTGGTAGGGTTACCATATGTAAATAGAGGGACGCCTGTCTATGGTACCTAAAATGCCTGATTTTTTAGAAAAATGCCTGTCTAAAGCAAAACGCTGTATAGATAGGTAATAAGTAAAAGCCAACAGATAATAATTAAGAAGGATGTTTATTACTGATATTTATCAGTAGGCTTGTGGCCTGTCAAGTCAAAATAGATACTTTTTATGAACTGTCAAAACGGAACTTTTGTTCCTGAGTTCTATGAAATAACAACAGAATGACGTCATGTAAAAGTGCCTTCAAATGCTGTCTTTTTTTGCACAAACTTGACTTTATAAAATATATCTGCTGGAAATATACAATTCTGAGAATGTCAAGCCATTTTGTACATAATGTTTCAACTTAAGACTTGTTCCTAGTTTTGTTGGATTACCTTGGCCACAAGGCTGTTCTTTCTTTTCTAATACTAAAACATTCTTCACAAGATACAGTTTATCATCCCTCTCATTCTCGCGCCGCCTAAACTACTACTACGCATGCGCAACGCGGCGCCACCGCCCCGGTGTCAATCTTCGCCTCTCGATCTTCAGTGTGAGTCGCTGTGTCGATGCTGCTACAGTATCATTTAAACAAATGCAAGTGCCTGCGCACGCGGCGCGGCCGCGAAATTTCAAAATGCCTGTCTCAGACCAATGCCGGCCGCACGCCTGTCTAAACCTTAAAATGCCTGTCAAATGCGGCAAACGCCTGTCATATGGTAACCCTAGGCGTGGGACACCACCCAGCTTCGGCATATTATTGTTAATAGTTGTTAACGAGTACGCTTGCCTTCGCAGCCGTACCCCCCGTACCCCCCAAGCCACCAGCCCCTGATCCTCGCCAAGTTCGGTCTCGGCTTCGACCGGCGCACCAGCAATCAGTACGGGCTCTCCGCGCCGCTGACCCTGGACATGCTGCAGGTGGTGGGCACGGATTACTGGCGGCGACTCGCCAGGGGCTACGGAGACTTCGTCTTCAAACACACACCGCATCCGTGATGATACCCGAGGAGGTTATTAAGTCTAAGGCGATAGGTGATAGGTGTGTCCCTTTCACCGCCGCCGCCGCCGTACCCAGAATTGTTGAATGATTCATTAGGTTTACGGGGCGATTGTTCCATCCCCAGATAAACAGTAACTAAATTTGACTTTTCACACGTAAAAATTCTGTCAAAATTCTCAGTTATACAGGCAGATAAACCATGGAACAATCGGACAAAAGGATTTCGTACGTAAATTCAAATATGGAATCGTTAAGACTAATATTCTAATTAAATGTTCATTAAATTATTCTAAGCACGGATTTTTTTTAATCTGTTAATTTTGCCAAGAAATGTCTTATTATATCAGGCGGCTATCAGCTTACGTGAAAACTTGAATAAAACCTAAGCACCTATCTAAATAGTTTTTTCCTTTCCTATACCCACTAATACATCATGGAATCTTACTAGGTACGTATAGTGCTATTTCGTTTGATCCTCGATAGCCAAAATGAAGCATGAAGGTGACGTTCATGGTTAGTTATGTCATTACCACCAACGTTGTGTTTTCTTTTTACTAATGAGTGAACCGCTTCAAACAGTTAGCAATTAGTTCACGAAACCGGCTCTGAACGCTTTCTTAAAACGACGTCTCAATTAAGTAGTAAGGGCTTGGACTCCGCGAGATGAACCTGCTGCAGCATGTAAGTGAAATTATTGGTTTATTTGTGAAACGTGGCGGAATTAACGGGTCATATTACCTATTGGTACCTTTATGGACCACATGGGTCTAGCCGTGAGAAAGTGCGTGACTGTATGAATCATATCATAAGCAGTGATCGGAGTAGGCAGAGCTATTTTATGTACTTGCCATATGTAAGAATAATATGGATACTCCCCGAATCTGATTTGAATTGAATTCTAGTGGTGCAGAAAGAGACAAAAACAGGTGGGTCACTCTTGTTTTCGTTTCGTTTCGAGGAACACCCCGCTATTGTTTTTGTTTGGCGATATCACCACGAGTTTCAACAAAGCGGCAACGTCGCACGTTAGGAAAAAAGTTTGGCAACGTGTTGCTGATATAAAATTTACAATGTCGCTCATGCGCTTATTGCCTTACATAAACCATGTTTTATACTTATTGATAAAAACAATTATATTTATTAAAACCCCGGAGTATCAGTCCCAATAGCATGGATTATCCATAATAATATCAATGTTTGCGGTCAATGAACCTAAATAGCTCTGCCTACTCCGATCACTGATCATAAGTGACCCCGTTGCCCTCGCAAACCTGCGTGGATAATCAAAACTTTAATAAGATCGCGAACCTCTGGGTCCAAGTCTCATATCATCAATCATCATCAGAATTCAAAGGTACATCCGTACGATTTTCATAGTAAATGGTTTTCATTCCAGGCATGTCTGGTCGCTGTGTACTGTCTCTTACAGGGAGACTCCAACACGCATGCGGAGCCAGCACGCAGATCCATTTTCGACTTGTTCCACGGCCTAAACCCGACGCAACCGCCTTACCCTTACTTCCAGCCGCGTCCGAACTTCGTACCCCACCGCCCCCCACTCCACAGATCACAATTCGGTACAGCACTATCAGAAGGTATAGACCCAGATAGTCAAGAAAGCCAGAATGACGGGGACAAGTTTCAAGATAATACCTTTGAGAATGGAGGTAATATTGTTATTGAAATTGAAACTGTTGCACCTGAAGATCTAAAGACTAATGTTGGAGTAGCGAGTGAAGTTGCGAAAAACGCGCCGGCAGATGTCAAGAAAGAAGAAAATGTGACAATAGCTGAAGCAAATACTTCAGAAAGGATGATTGAAGTAGTGGATAGTGACAAAGATGAAGTGCCAAATGAAACAGTAACAGAGTCAGATTCAAACACCTCTACTACAACATCTACGTCAAATGTAGGCAACGCAAACAAGGATTCTAACGATAGTAAAAATGCAGATTTAGTTAAAGATGCTATAGCAATCCCAGATTCATCTGAAACGAAAGCAAATAATAGAGCTGAAGTAATAAAACCAGGTGGAACGACAGAAACGCTTGAAGCAGTAATAATTTCCAATGCAACTGAGGACAATTCCACTGATCCAGATTTGTCGAGCAGATTTGGACTAGAAGCTGAGTATCTCCTCGTTCCAGTAGCAAACATGAACACGCCGCCACCGTTGAATTTATTAGTCGACAACGGAAATCTTGGAAATGGCGCCCAAATATTTGTGAATTCACTTCAGACTAGTCCAGTAAATCCCCAATCACAAACTAATTACCAGCAGATACCTAACGTCAGGTTTTCATCAATAACAATGAATCCAACAAGCAACGTTGTTGGCGGGCAAATACCAACGAATGTGCAAACTTTTAGTCTGAATACAGCCAACCAAGTTCGGCCTATTGCTGTGAATGGAGTCTTTGACTCAAATTCAGTTCAATTACTTTTAAACCAAAACAATCTACCGGTGAACAATAATCTACAGACTTCTGGAAATATACCGCAAACTTTTCCTCAAAATGGGCAGTTCCTAATTCCAGGTGGAAATGTCCAAAACCAGAGTCCTCAGATATTTGCTATTTCGGAACTTAATAATAATCAAGGATTTACTGCTCCCATTTTGCAAAATGGAGTTACTCCAAATAATAATGAAGCTTATAATATTGTACCTCAGACATTTAATCAAAATAATCCTGGGTTCATAAATGAAGTAAATCTAATTCCTAATAACAATTTAGGCAACAACGTTGTGACAACAAATGGTCAACAGGGAACAAATATGATTCCTAATTACGCGGGTAACATTGTCCCTCAAGTCCAAGGAAACTTTGTCCCAGCGAACAACAATCAACAGTTGTACACAATAGTCACTGTACCAAACTATCAGCAGAACCAAAATGGTGTTGTCAATAATGGTAATTTCGTTACTATTCCGAATCAACAGATACAACAGTATCCGAATACAAACACATACACTTTAGTTCCGCTCAGAAATCTCCCAAATTACGGAACTAATGGACAGAACAATCAGTTCTTAATAAACAGTAATGGAGTAGGATTTCCATCAAATCAATTCAATGTGGGTAATGTGCAAGTGCCGTTAAGTAATAATCAGGTGCTCTATTCTGTTAATGGATAAGTCTCTGGAGATTTTTTTAAGCCACTCACCATTTCACATGTTCTGCGACGCTGCTTTGTACCGCTCGCGACGCTCAGTATAATAAGTTCTTTGTTTCGCTCTGGATTGCTCCTCTCAGTAATTAACTTCCTTTTGATTTCAACACGCTGAAAATAAATGTGTTTACATTTAATTGATTTGAAATCAAGATAATGTGATGTATTTTATTTACCATCGCTTACCTTTCAACAAAACCAAACTAAATTAGCAGTAGGTACCTACTTAATGTTATCTGAAATTAATGGAAGTAGGAAGGTAACTCAACATTGATATCAATACATCAACCTAACTAAGACATCAACTAAAAACACGTATGATTATTATATTCAAGTGCTTTTATTTCGACATTGGTTTTACATTTAAGTTACACAACTGTCATCAGTTGCGTGAGGGTTATCCTCAGGGCGGTTTGCGGTTTCGCACTAAGTCCGATCCGAATCCGATCCGAACCCTTGAAACTACGGTTCGGACACAGACATATGGTTCGGAGTAGTCGTAGTATTTACAATTATACTATTTTTATGGTAGTTTTATTTATGAATCTTCATTTTCAAAGGCAAATTCGACCTCTGATAGAGTTAAGTTCCAGTACGCTGCCTGCCAATATCCATTATACTAATTTGCTCAATAACAACGTGTTAAAATAAAATTTTATTAAATACAAATTATAGTAAAGGCTTAAAATTTAACAAAATTATATTTTTAATATTAAATATCATAAAATAATACTGTTAACTGAAGAGCTTTAATTTCAAGTAGTTTTTCTGCAGTTATCTACACAATGGTAATCCAACTAATTATTTTTAAATAAAATAGACTCGTTAAACCGACTTGACCATAATTATTTTATGCAGTTTTCGTTTCGGTCACCGACAATGCTTCAGTCACTGTTCAAGGAAGACATAGATACTTAATGGATAGTTCATTTTTATCCAATCACCCTGTTCTACCTGAAGCCATTACTCATTCTAGGAGTACCTACCTACATTAGATCTTCGATAAACGAGATACTTGATGGTATCTACACCTGGTCCTAGCTTGCTTACCAACTAAAACTTTCAGACAATGCTAAGTGAAGTGCAAGAATAAATAGTTTACAGTAAGTTATTTTCTTTTTCTAACAACAAGCAGGCGTGTGACACTCCGCTCTTTACCTGCAAACTGCAAAGCCACAAGTAGATCCGCGGCCCCGCTGCACGGCCCGACTCAGTGGGTTGCCGAGCGCCGCCCGGGTTGCACGTGCCGTTCTATCTAGCCCCGCGCGCCCCGCGTGTAGTTACTTACTAAAATGAAGGCGAAGAAATACTGCATGCTTTGTTTGATGACGTTTCGTCACTGCACAGATGAATAAAGGTCACTGTCCTACTGACTGTCGATAGGATTTCTGGCCATTATGTAAAAGGTTAGGTAGGTACCTATACTACCTATATTAAATGTTATTCACAAATCTAGAATAATTAATAGTAAGTGGTTCGTAGTTAGTAGTTAAGTAAATATCCAGTTTTGTTTGTCACAAGAGACAACCCTTAGTTTCACGGGCCGCTTCAGACGAGGATAGAGTTACGCGACAGAAAGAGAGGCAACTTTTAGGCCAGTGCGGGCGCCGCGCTACACAGCTTGAATTGTACTTTGTTGCGTTGTAGCAAGGGTCGCTTTTTAGTTGAACGATTATGTACAGTGTCCAATCTGTTCCTAACTCTTTATTAATCTGTGCAACAAGGTAAACTCATATATTTTTTTTTACCAAATAAACATAAAAAGTAGTCATAAAAATCACAAAGAATACTTGCTAAGTATAAATATTTGGTTAAGAATAAATAGGTACATTATATGCTATTTATTGGTTTGATGGTCCATAGTATTATTAGGCTTATCACATTAATGTCTACAGTTCTACAAAATTACTAGCTATTTAACATGGAATTAACATTACCGGTATGTACAGTTGCCGAAATAGTCTACATTTAACAAATATTAACTCTATGAGGAGTTGGACTAGATCTGATCCAAAATATCTAACTCTTTAACTGCATACTTCAAAAGAATATGAATATCTGTCCAATACCTTGATTATTGAAATATTATTTGAAAACAATAAACATAGTTTAAAACATATTTTTAGTTTTTTACCTTTACGCTTACACCTACGAAGGCATTCCATATCTAAAGATATCGCTTAATTAATATAACAGAAAAGATTTTAAAAGCTTATTGCTTATTGATTTTATAAGCATAGTCATTGGTCTACTTTGCCTATTTTTTATTTACTTAAAATGACTTGGTAGTTTTTGGTAGATAACAATGAGATACACCTACCAACCAAATATCACTACAAACCAGTAATCCCCAGTCAGCAGAGTTTTCAGTCCATTGTTTTTTTTTTTTAATTCCGAATTCAACGAAACTGTTGTTTGTGGGCTATTCAGTAGCTAGTGCTAGACTACACCCAATTTTCCGAACAAATATAGTCCAAAAAGAACGGTTTTTCGCCCTTCCTCAAGTTAGCACAAGCTTTATTTGTTCGGAAAATTGGGTGTAGCACTACTGAATAGTCACAAACAACATACTTAAGTTTCGTTGAATTCGGAATTGTTTCGAGGTAAAACTCTCTGCCGACTGGGGTTTAAGCCAAGGTAAGTGCGCGAAAATCATGAGATTGTTATGTAAATATAATTTAACTAAGTAACGCGAAATACTCATTGAAATACTGTTAGTCGTTTTTACTAGTTGTTACAATGTAACAATACTTTCGTGGTTAACAGTAAAATAAAATAGTGTTTGTAATATCTTTGATGTTAGATGATACTTAGTAGAAGCACAAATATGTGGTAAGTTTAAGCCCAAGTATGTACTTAATAAAATTATCTATCACAGATGTTAATTATCTTCAATTTCATTTTAATCTCGTCAAATCTCTGTGTTTAATTTAAAGCAGGTAACAGATTATATTATCAGACAGATTTTAATAAAAGCGTCATTCATAGGATATAATACGCCTTCAGATATTGTACTGTTCCATCCTGTGGGTATAGTACTCCTTCAGATATTGTACTGTTCCATCCTGTGGGTATAGTACCAATTAAATAACAATTTGGATCAATGTAATCCGCCAGTAGGCCGGATGTCCTAGTTATAACTGTTCCATCCGCCAGTAGGCCGGATGTCCTAGTTATAACTGTTCCATCCGCCAGTAGGCCGGATGTCCTAGTTATAACTGTTCCATCCGCCAGTAGGCCGGATGTCCTAGTTATAACTGTTCCATCCGCCAGTAGGCCGGATGTCCTAGTTATAACTGTTCCATCCGCCAGCAGGCCGGATGTCCTAGTTATAACTGTTCCATCCGCCAGTAGGCCGGATGTCCTAGTTATAACTGTTCCATCCGCCAGTAGGCCGGATGTCCTAGTTATAACTGTTCCATCCGCCAGTAGGCCGGATGTCCTAGTTATAACTGTTCCATCCGCCAGTAGGCCGGATGTCCTAGTTATAACTGTTCCATCCGCCAGTAGGCCGGATGTCCTAGTTATAACTGTCCAAAAGTAGCCTTAGTTATAATTTAAGGCATTGTTTACGTGGCATTATTATCAATATTAATAATATCACCGAAAGAGTAAACTCGTTCGTACTATTTTGAGATATTATCAATACAAATGTCTAGCCTGAAAAACCTGAAATAATGATCATTTAATATTTCGTTCATTCAATCAACACATAATTTAAAAAACATAAGTAATTCATTCACTCAGTCAGTCATTCTTCATATTGTGTTTCATTCACTAGCGTCTTCTATAGCTGGTAAGCGGGTCTTGTCGTGTGGTTGGAGTTTTCGGACTGTATGAGAGGTGGCGCTAGTGCGTCGTCGTGCGATGACAGCGTCGTAGACGGTTGCTGAGCTTCTGAAAGTATGGAAAGTAAGTTGGCAAATGGCAACGCATACTAATGCCTAAATATCCGTATCAGTATCAAAATCCCGCACAAACTCAAACTCTCACACATACAGGATTATTCTGGAGTTATTTCCTACCTTCATGTTCATCCTCCTCCATCCACTTCTGTATGTCAGTCTGGTACATCCTCCTCTGTAGCACCTCCTTCGTGCGCGGCCGGGACCCGATGAACGTCACTGAGATCTGGAAACAAACAGACATCTGGAAACCGGGCAGGTGATTGAAAAGACACTCAACAAACGCCCACTTCGATGTAGGACTACATGAAGTTCTACACTTGCTCCATGGTTCTACGTACTTTAGTGAATCTTGCTCAGTAGCGTCATCTAGTGGTGGTTGGCAGTGAGACCAAAAACAACAGGTAGATATAGCGATGTAAGATTATGAAGAACTGAGAAAATAGTTAGGTAGAGACATCTAGCGGTGAAGTCTGAGCAACTAGTCACTACAATCTAGCTAAGTAACGACACTGCTAGTGGTGCAGACTGAGCAACTAGGCTCCGCGATGAAGTTCACAAGCTAAATCTATAGGCGAAGACTGAGCAACAAGACGCACAGCAGTGCCATCTATGGTGGATACTGAGCAATTCTTCACCGCGATGTGCCGTGTAACGATAAAAGGTTAAGACTGAGGAACTAGGCTTCGCGATTAATCTCATACGCGACATCTATTGGTGGACACTGAGAAACTAGGTTTAAGGTTTATTATTATAATGTAGGTAGGCTCCGTGTTGAACATCAGAAAGCGATATCTATCGGTGGAGACTTAGCTCAGCAGCGACATCTAGTGGTAGACACTGAGCATCGCGATTTGGCTCCGTAAGTCTCGCGATGCGGCTCAGTAGCGCTATCTGTCGGTGTGCCCTCGTGACTCACCCCGGGCGGCAGGAAGGGCCGCAGCTGCTCGGCCAGCTCGCCGGCGGCTCCGAGGCGCTGCGCCTCCTCCCAGCTCGTGTGCACCTCCTCGTGGAGCAGCTTCTCCTCTGAGGTATCACAGGGAACAAGATGACGTTACTTAACATATTTTGTGTTTTTTATAATAACTCGTGCATTTACTTATGGTAAGCATAATATTGTGATGCGGAACTGATGATGAAGACCACACATGGGCCATGTGTGGTCTTCATCATCAGTTCCGCATCACACGGTGGCCATGTGACACCAGAACTGGTCAAATACAATCTACAATGCGTGGCTGACGGGCAACGCATAGCCTAAACCAGTGGACCTAGAGCCATGAAACTTTGTACAGAGGTTCCTTATGTAGCACTGAGCTCGGCATTGCTGAGCCGGGTCCTATCAGCACTAACTATGACGCTCTGTAATCTATTGTCTGTTCTATATAATGTGTGCTAATAAAGTCTTTTTCAAGTTCAAATTCAATTCACTGAGATGGGATTTGATTAAATTTCCCCAAGGGGGGGGGGGATAGGGGTTACAGTTTGTAACTCAAGCACTTGACATTGGTTTCTATTCAAACAGGGTTTGTGGAAGAAGTTTTTGTTTCAATGATATCTCACCGTCTCTCTTGCTGGTGCTGCGCTTGTACTGTATGCGGAAGCGGAACGCCTCCAGCACGCTCGCCACCACGATCGTCAGCACCACCATCGTGAACAGGTAGAACACCTGCCGACAGACAACACGGTGTCTCACTCTCACGATGCGAGCGACTGCTGAACAGTTATGAGAAACTTTCATCTTGGTGTGAAAGCTAAATCATCAACTAAAGGCTGATCAAAAACTACAATAGCCAGTTTCAGACAGTCATTCATTAAACATTGTTGACCATATACAGGGTGTAACAGAAAGATGTAGTCATATTTTAGGAGGTAGATAAACATAAACATTTACAGGCATATACATTGCTGCTGGCCCCACACTGGGATACCCTGTGCCGTGGGAACCAGAAACAGCGACATCAAAAAAAGGACATCATTCTGAACAACCCTGAAACAGATTTGATCAAAGTAACGTTATTTTTGATTCTTCCATATGTTTCGTCCCGGGCGGTCAGCTGATTTGTATGAAAAGGCAAAAAACTAAGTTGCTCTGATCAAAACGGTTTCATAGAGAAAGTTGCTCAGAATGACGTTCCTAACAACCCCCATTTTCATACAAACAACCTGTTGTACGATACTTCACGAAACGTCCACGTGTACCCACGTGTATTAATCAATTACTGTACCCTGCTCGCATGAATGCCAGCATCACGCACAAACCTCCGTGGTTTATGTGATGTAAATGTACTTAACTAAGATGGTTACCCCCATTTGTTAAATTTAAAAAAATATGTTTACAGTGATACATGAAATAAATGGCATTCTATTCTATTCTATTGTATTGTATTGTATGGAGCAGCTCTAAAATCCTCACCATAAAGTAGACCCTGGTGAGTTCCCCCGCCGCGGTCGCGTACGCGTTCATCAGGATGAACCAGTTGTTCACGACGGTCAGCTCGAACAGCGTCACTCCGCTCGTCAGAATGTTCTCGAAGTTGTTCAGGTAATAGTATCCGAGGGCGGTGGAGCTGTTCGCGGAGTACTTGTAGAAGTCTTCCACGGTCGTGTTGCTGGAGGATACGGAAGGTTCGGTGTCATCAAATCACATTTAATTATATTTTTGGGGCCTAGAAACATGATAGTCCTCTCCTTTGCATATTTGTACGATTTCAAAGTAAATTTTTACCGGCTCTTTAGAACATCCAAAGCATAGCAAAATATTTCATGTTAGGGACAGTGTTATGCGTCAGTATCATTACTTTTTTATTTAATTTGTGTAACTTATTAATTATGTGTGTGTACCATGTCCAATGAATAAATGAGTTATCTATCTATCTATCTAACTTACTAAATTATTAATTTGTAAGTATTTTTCCTACATATTTCACTAATGGTTAAAATAGTCATCTAAACTACATATATCAGAAGCTAGAATATTATTTTTGTATAAAACACTGGGAATTTGGGCGCTGTTTTGCTGAAATACAGGTCTCACGCCTGAAATACAGAGCTCAGCGACAGATGCTACAATGTTTCTGTATGCAATTTAATCTAGCCTACTTTAAATAGCACCATTGTAACTATTTGTACTTCTTTTTTTTTGACAATAAATATTATTATTTTTATCCCTTTCCTTTTCTCAGCGAAAGAAGAATGAGACCGACGAAGAAATGCCTGAGTGGCCTTTGTGGAACTAATGCCCGGTTTCAGCAACAGTTAGGAGACACTTAGCTCTTTCTCTTACCCGTCTAGCGATTCTTTCGTAAGCCAGCTTCTTAATTTTAGGTGGTCCCTTAGTAGCCTAGATGACCCTTATACTTAGGTCAGAGTAAAACAACCGCTGATGGTACCTAAAAGGATGGTACGTAATCTGTCCTCTTCTAATAGATAGGGATTATTGGCGAAGTCGGCCATAAACTATTCTGAAAAACTAAACCCATTCTATCTGTATCTAAAATGTCTTAGAATTGGGATCATTGTAGCTAAGTTTTTGCAAGATTATTTTGTTAATCGGCTCGCTGGCGTTGAGACACACGCGGGCCAAACTAACAATAGCGAACAATAGATGGGAACTAGAGGATACTCACACACAGCAGTTCCTGAGGTCATAGCCAGCGAAGAGCTCCATGCCGACGATCGCGAAGAAGTAATACATGACGAGCATGACGCAGCCGGCCGAGGACATGAGCGGAGACAGCAGCACCAGCGTGCCGAACACGTCGCGGTACCGCTTCTTCAGCTTGTACAGCCGCATCAGTCTGCGGGGGCGGAGTGGACCGGTCAATATGTGTGATCTAGGAGTTTTTCAAGAGTTTGCAGACAATTTCACGAACTATTCCTCAAACTGTGGCTTCTGTAAACTGTCCGTTTTTCGAACTGTCGCTTCAGCTAACTGTCCGTTACTCAAACCGTCCTTTTCTCAAACTGTTCCTTTCTCAAACTGTCCCTTTTTCAAACTGTCCCTTTCTCAAACTGTCCCTTTCGCACTAGCGCCTCACCTCAGAGGTCTGAACACGACGACGATGAACAGCTTGGGCGCGATGCTCAGCATGACCGCGCCCATCAGCGCCAGCAGCGTCACGGTCAGGTCGAACACGTTCCAGCCGCTCTCGAGGTACGCGCGGAGCCCGTGCGCCATCACGCGCAGGGCGGCCTCCAGCAGGAACACTGCGGCGGAACAAGAACGGACGGGTTCGTTACATCGACATTTCTGCGACGATCATTGGTGCGATCTGGGATGACGTTGGGGTACAAAAATCATAATCATAATTTCTTTATTGTACTCCACAAAACAGATATACAGAAAATACATGAAACAATAACAATATAAAATGGCGAGCTTATCTCTAACAAGAGATTTATTCCAGCAAACCCTAATGAGAGGTAAAAGTATATGATTTAGCGGGGGAAGACTACGGATTACAGCTCGCCTTTGTACACTGTTTTTATTTACTTTTTGTCCTTGCAATTAATTGCGTGCAATAAAGAAATTATGAAATTATATGAATTCTGATTACGAATTACTAAATATAACGGGTTTCTTAGTTCACATCGATCGACATTTCTGCGATAATTATTTAGTGCAATGACTTTATAAAGAAGATTCGTTGCCTCAGTACAGGAGGGACACAAGAAACAGATGACAACGGAGTATAGCACAGCGTCGCGTGATTTGCGATGGCAGAGGCAGGTTTTGTTTAGTTTTGGAAAGATGAAATACTCCATATATGTACTTAACTAAATAACAAACAATAATAACAAATAAAAGTTAGGTTACGTTGTGTTAGGAATTAGGATTGGTTACGTTAGGTTAGGGTAATGTTAGAGGTTACGTGGTGTCTCAATCTCAAAAAGCCACGTTCACGCGTTAGGAAGAGCCAGGTTAGATTAAGTTAAATTAGAAGTAAAGTCAGGTCAGTTTTGGCTTTAAGCAGTAGAATGAAAGCTTACGTGTAACGGCGAGCGAGCCAGCTGAGGTCGAGTCAGGCTATGTTAGGTCACGTTAGAGGTTAGGTTAGGTTAGTTGAGCCACTCACTTGTCAGGAAGAGCCAGGTGTCCCAGGAGGCGCACAGCAGCCGCGCGCTGTCCTGCAAGTCCCCGGCCGCCTCGCACACTCGCAGCACCATCGCCATGCCATTGCCGACTATGAGTGCGTCTGCGCAAGAAGGATCACACTCAATGTCGTCTCCATTTGCCACACGGTCTGGCACAAGATTCGTTGCGCCCAATTTTAGCAGAAATAAAAATTACGATAAGGAAGCATTGTGCCGTTGTGCCCATTTTTTGTGTTTTTTCCCATAAGGCGTGGAAAAGGGCAGATGCGTGTTCTTTAAGTAGCATTTTTTTCCGATATATGGTGGCAAAGGAAGTGCTGCGCCCATTTTTAGTAGCTTTTTTTCCAATATGGGGTGGCAAAGGACCCTTGCGCCTACTATTAGTATCTTTTCCCATGCGAGGTGGCAGGAACCGTCTCGACCACGTTTAGACAGTAAGCATAGACTCATCATCATTATCGGCAGCTTGTTCCCCCCCACTGCTGGGTACAAGCCTCCTCCCTTTTGTGCCAACTTATCCGGCCCTGTGCCAACCGAATCCGTCTTCCCCGCAATATGCGTGATGTCGTCGACCCGCCTGGCTGCCGGTCGACCAACGCTTCTCTTTAAAGCATGGATTAATTTATATAATCCAGTAAGTAGGTTACCCAAAAGGTTGTAGGTAGCCCATTTATGTCCCCATCGAGGGGCCCAGGCCTTTACCCGGTACGAGTAAGATAATAATTATAAATAATACTTACAAATGAGATACTCGAAGTATGGCCATCTGACAATGACGGTGGCTATTCTCCCAGCTGGCTCTAACACGGACTCCGCGTACCTATGGACAAAGAAATTACACTATAGCGCTGAGTTACACAGCGAATAAGTTCCTGTCTTCACCCACCGCAGTGCGAACACGTCGTACAGACACGCGAACTGTGAGCGAGTCAGCCGCCGAGTTAGTCGGTGTGAGACTCACCACGGCGCCCGCGCCTCCTGCGGCGCCCACCGCAGTGCGAACACGTCGTACAGACACGCGAACTGTGAGCGAGTCAGCCGCCGAGTTAGTCGGAGTGACACTCACCACGGCGCCCGCGCCTCCTGCGGCGCCCACCGCAGTGCGAACACGTCGTACAGACACGCGAACTGTGAGCGAGTCAGCCGCCGAGTTAGTCGGAGTGACACTCACCACGGCGCCCGCGCCTCCTGCGGCGCCCACCGCAGTGCGAACACGTCGTACAGACACGCGAACTGTGAGCGAGTCAGCCGCCGAGTTAGTCGGAGTGACACTCACCACGGCGCCCGCGCCTCCTGCGGCGCCCACCGCAGTGCGAACACGTCGTACAGACACGCGAACTGTGAGCGAGTCAGCCGCCGAGTTAGTCGGTGTGAGACTCACCACGGCGCCCGCGCCTCCTGCGGCGCCCACCGCAGTGCGAACACGTCGTACAGACACGCGAACTGTGAGCGAGTCAGCCGCCGAGTTAGTCGGAGTGACACTCACCACGGCGCCCGCGCCTCCTGCGGCGCCCACCGCAGTGCGAACACGTCGTACAGACACGCGAACTGTGAGCGAGTCAGCCGCCGAGTTAGTCGGAGTGACACTCACCACGGCGCCCGCGCCTCCTGCGGCGCCCACCGCAGTGCGAACACGTCGTACAGACACGCGAACTGTGAGCGAGTCAGCCGCCGAGTTAGTCGGTGTGAGACTCACCACGGCGCCCGCGCCTCCTGCGGCGCCCTGTAAGGACTTGACACTTCTCAATCAAACAACGCTTAGTTTTAGACTGATCTATATTTGTAGTCATACGTAATATCATAGGTATCCATAATAGGGATGAGGGCGTCACCACACTACACCACCCATCCAATTGAGAAAAAAAATAAGATTACATTATTTTTTGTTTCATTATAGTGATTATACAGTTTAATATATATTGATTATACGTAGTTACTTATATACTAAGTTTACTGATTACATTCTATTTAACGAACATCTTAGTTCTGTTCTTATGTACAATGTCTACCTTTCCATCTTTAATTATCTTAACATTTGGTGACAAATCTTCCAACACTACATATGGACCATTATACACATTTTGAAATTTGTTTGTTGTTTCATTTTTTAACAGAATATAGTCATTAGGTTTATATGTTACACTTCTACAAGTTTGATTAGCTTTATCTGTTCTTACAATTTTTGATTGGATCAAATTTTTCCTAGCTTGTTCCTGTGTTTTCTGTATTCTATACTTGATTACGGATGGATAATTTTCACAATTATACAACGGTTCTACCGGTTTTACTAAATTACTTGGAACATTACATACTTTTCCAAAAACAAGTTCATGGGGTGTAAATTTAGTTGACGAATGTACACTTGTATTATAGCTAAAACACCAATAAGGCACCCATGTGCTCCAGTCCTTAAGTTCATTATTAGTCTGTATTCTTAGAAAACTGTTCAAATTTTTATGCGAATTTTCCAATGAACCTATTGTTTCATGATGGTATGCTGTCGATGTCAATTGTGATATCTTCAATAAAGTACATACCTCGTTCAAAACTGAATTCAAAAACTCAGTGCCACGGTCCGTTGCAATCTCCTTGGGGATACCGTACCTAAGAACAAAACCTTCAATAAACGCTCTTGCTACCGTAATAGCATCCTTACTCTCTAATGAATATGCTTCTACGAACTTCGTTAGCTCGCATTGTATGGTTAAAATATATGTCTTATTAAAATAATCCTTAACTAGAGGCCCCACTATATCTAAATATATTTTGTCAAATGCCGAAATTGCCGTAGTTGTAACAACCATGGGCTCTTTGACTGGTATTGAGTGTTTCTGTGTTTGACACTTACTACACTTTGAAACATAATCATTGACGTCTTGCGCAAGTTTTGTCCATGTATAATACTTACGTATATTATTTATCATTCTCCGTCTACCTGCATGCCCTGCTGTAGGTAGTATATGAAAATCATTTAACACTACTAACTTATCATCTTTGTCGGTAATTCTTTGTTTTTCTTTTATTACGAAAATTCGTGGCCCGGACCATTTACTTGTTTTCTTACTTTTAGTTTTACTATTATCATTGGCTAGCCATTTTATATATTTTTCATTACTTTTATCTCTCATTACATAAATCTCTTCTACATTGATTCTCTTACAAAACTGCTCAAATTCTCTCACGTATACGTCTCGCGTAATACATGATCGAGAGAGTGGGCAGGTATAAATCGTGTATTTTTGTGAGTCGTACAAAAATAAATCATTACTTGCATCATCTTTCATTCTTTCCATTTCTTTACTTGTTGTAAATATCAACTCGACAGCATTTTTCGGTTTGCTAAGCATTTCGACAATGTTCGGCTGTACACACCGTTCATTCTTCAAAGTGTTAGTATCCGCTAAATCCTGCTTGTTGTCCTTATCTTCTTGGTCTCTTTTCTGTCGTCTCGTCATAACATTCACAACATCAGCACTCATTCCTTTCAAGTCATCTGATGTTAATATTACTCTTGACAATGCATCTGCTGCCACATTTTCTTTGCCTTTAATATACTCTATGTCAAAATCGTACTCTTCTAATTTTAATCTAAATTTCGTAAGTCTACTACTTGGATTGTTCATGGTAAATAAATATATGAGCGGTCGGTGATCTGTAAAGATCCTGAACTTTTTGCCTAACAAATAATGCCTGAAATAGTTTACTGACCAAACTATTGCCAAAAGTTCCTTCTCAATGGTTGGATAATTTAGTTCTGCCTTATTAAGACTTCGACTGGCGTAAGCAATTGGTAATTTATTTTTGTTACTTAACACTGACCCTATAGCTATTCCTGATGCATCTGTGTGTAACTGAAATTCATTTTCTGCTGAAAAATCTGGAAATTGTAAAATAGGTTCTGTTGACAATGACTCTCTTAATTTTTCGAAAGATTTTTGGCAACTTCCATCCCAAACAAAAGTTGCATATTTTTTACATAATTTGTTTAGTGGTACTACTATTTCGCCAAACTTTGGAATAAATCGCCTATAATAATTACCAAAAGCTACGAATCGTTTCAGCTCATCTGCTGTTTTGGGTACTGGGTAATCTGTCAACGCTTTTACTTTTCCTGGATCAGGTTTCACTCCTTCTGATGTCACTACATGTCCTAAATACATAATTTCCTTCTTTAAAAATTCGCATTTTCTTGGATTTAGTCTTAAGTTTACTTCTCTCAATCTGTGAAATACATTAATAAGATTTTTGTTGTGCATGGCTAAGTTCCTTCCAAATACAATTAAATCGTCTAAATATACTAAGCATTTGTCATAATTCAATCCTGATAAAGCTACTGTCATAACTCGAGAAAATGCACTGGGACTTATTTTTAAACCCATAGGCATACGTTTCATTTGATATTGCTTGTCATAAGTGAATGCCGTACATTTCCTGCTCTTCTCTTCTAATTTTACTTGATAGTAACCTGAAAATAAATCTAAATGTGTGAAATAGATCGAACCTGACAGTGCATCTAAAATGTCTAGAATGTTTGGTAAAGGGAATCTATCATCAACAATTTTTTCATTTAATTTTCGATAGTCTATTACGAGTCTAAACTTTTTCTCTCCTGAAATTACCTTTTTAGGAACTAATAAGATAGGGCTCGACCACGGGCTCTTGGTTTCCTCTATGACGTCATCCTCTAACATCTTATCTAGTTGCTTCCTAATTTCACCTGATTGGAATTTCGGTAACCGATATTGTTTGGTGTATACCGGGTCTGTATTTGGTTTTAACTGTATTTTTTGTTCAAAAATATTCGTGGTAGTCAATTTGTCTCCCTCTAAATGAAAAATATCAGAATATTTAGCACATATTTGTTCTATCTGCAATCGTTCCTCTTCGTTCAAATCATTTAATTTCAACTCAGTAAATACTCTTTTCACACGTTCCGAATTTTTAACTGTCTTTTCAAAGTTCATCACATCATAATCTGCCAATGAACCTACCTTTGGTTTGAAATAACTTAATTTAATGTCGGATTCCCTAGTATTTAATATTTTAATTGGTATTTTACCATTCACCGGATTCACTACTAGCCCTGCCATAAACACTCCTTCACTTAGTTGACACGGATAAACTACACATTCCTCATTCATGGTAGTTGTCACGAAGTGTATTGACTCCGATCGAGATGGTACTATTACGTAACTATTGTGGCCAATGTTACCCATACGTAACGGAATATAAACCCGTTCATTACAAATTTTTAATGAAAATTTATTTAATTCATAGTCTATGATGCCTTTGTATTTACCTATAAAATCCTGTCCTAAAATTCCATCACTTTTACAGCACAAGTTCTTAAACACATGGAACTTGTGTATAAACTCTTTACCATTTGAGACAAGCGTTAGATAAACAAAGCCTTCCGAATAAAGTTCTCCGCACACTCCATTTATTCTTACCTTACAAATATGGAGTGGAACGTCAAGATGTCTCAATTTCTCATACTTGATGGCGCTCAGCGACGCTCCTGTATCTACAAGCCAATTATATCGCTGATTATGGGTATCTAACTCGACATTATTATAATTATTATACGCACATATACTTTCATGAGCCTCGAAAAAACGTTGAGTTATTCATGTGTTCATTTTGTACCGATTGTTCTGGCGCGTGTCCTCCCGACGTGCCTTGGTACTGGTATTCGGCATGATTTACCTGATGACCCCGATTTGAATAATTAGGGTAGTACCTACCTCTTCCGCTTCTGTTAAAATACCTGGGATTATGACCCTGGCTGCGTCCTCGATTAGTAGTAGGGTGTCCACGCGACTGCTGATCCGCTGGACCCCTACGATTACTGTAGTAACCGTCTCTTCCGCGGGAATACCCCCTTCTCTGTCCACGCTGAAAATGCTGGTAAACCTGTCTTTTACCATGCTCATACTGCATAACGTGACCAACGGTCGATCCCGAGGACATCTCCTCGTCCTTGGCTGCACGAATTGCATCCTTTAACGTTGTATAATTCCTAGCTGAAATTATAGTACTGAGGTGACCATTTCGCAATCCGTCTGAAAATCTCTTTATGGCTTGCTTTTCATTAATTGGCTTCAGAATTTCATACTTTGCCGTATCTCCTTCGGCTTGCGAAACAGTCAGGTCAACGAACAGATTTTCAATCTCCTTACCATAGTCTTCAATATTTTTCTGGTTCTGGGTCGCACGGGATAATCTCTGCTGTAGAGCTGTAGATGATTTTTGTACGAGTAAATGTTTTTTCATGTCCAAAATTAATCCTGAAACAGAGTCATAGTTACTCGACAGCCTAAGTTTCGCGCTTTCCGAAAGCCGCGTTTTAAGGACGAAATTTATCAACGTCAGCTTACCATCATTTTGTAACATTGAAGAATACATATCAATTACCGATATTAACTGTTTAACTGACTTTTCGCTGTTGTCAATGATTGGCAACAAAGCTACAGCGGTTTTTAAATCGAATTTCTCAGCCATTTTTGTATCTTCGCTTAAAATCTTTGAACAAAATTCCTGAATTTGTGTATATGTTGTATTAATTCTTATACATATTTCCTTTATTTGTATTAAATCGGAACCCTTAATTTCCTCACTGTCTATTTGTTCGTCTATTGTATTCGAACATTTTATATATTCTGCATAATGCTGTGAAGCTTCATTAAAACCTTTATCCAGAGCTTCTGGAGTTCTTTTACTCTTATTTAGTTTTACTAGCCTTTCTCTTAATGATTTTAATTTATCTAAAATATCACTAAGCTTATCTGTCATTCTATCACGTCACAAAAATAATAAATGTATTTACTTCACAAGTAAATTAGAATTTCACTTTATATACCTTATCTAAAAATAGTATACCCTAAAGTACCTCAAGTCCATGCTAACACTCATCTCTCCTTATTGGTAACGGAATGTCTCAAGCTTCCATATTCGTCGACGCGTATCGTGTTCGCACAGTCTCGATGCACCAAATAACGATTTTATTTTGCTCACTGTTTTAACTCACATACGCAGTTCACTTATTTATCACGAAATACGCACTGCCTATTTAACGCACTTCTTATCTTCCGTTCTGCATTAGACCTGCTCTGAACCATTTTCCCTTCGATCCTTATGGTAGACCGAACGCCGTAGGTAGCCGCTGTTAAGTTCTCTTCTAATCATCTGTTTGTGGCAACCCTTGTACAGTTTAAGTACAAAAAAACATCCGGCCAGCAGCAACACAAACACCATAGCACCAAGAATCATGTTTGTGGTGCTCAGATGCATTTTTATTTCTTCTATGGATGCGTTGTTCGATCCTCCAGCTGCATTCTGGGCGATTATAATTTCTTCTTTTGACTGTGTTTTTCCCATGATGATGTTTTTGTGTTTATTGATCACGGTGTATTTGAATGAACTCTCGCACTACCGAATAGAAGCCTGATACGAAGATCCCGGTGCAAACGATAACTATAAAGGCCAAACCTAGCACACAGGCCCAGTCCTTCATTTTTAATGTCTATTATACTTTAAAGTTTTACATTTCACTATTTTATAGTTTTAACGCCAACACTTGCAACTGCGACGCAATGCAAAAGTGCGGCGCCTGGCGAGGTCGCCATGTAAGGACTTGACACTTCTCAATCAAACAACGCTTAGTTTTAGACTGATCTATATTTGTAGTCATACGTAATATCATAGGTATCCATAATAGGGATGAGGGCGTCACCACACTACAGCCCACCGCAGTGCGAACACGTCGTACAGACACGCGAACTGTGAGCGAGTCAGCCGCCGAGTTAGTCGGTGTGAGACTCACCACGGCGCCCGCGCCTCCTGCGGCGCCCACCGCAGTGCGAACACGTCGTACAGACACGCGAACTGTGAGCGAGTCAGCCGCCGAGTTAGTCGGAGTGACACTCACCACGGCGCCCGCGCCTCCTGCGGCGCCCACCGCAGTGCGAACACGTCGTACAGACACGCGAACTGTGAGCGAGTCAGCCGCCGAGTTAGTCGGAGTGACACTCACCACGGCGCCCGCGCCTCCTGCAGCGCCCACCGCAGTGCGAACACGTCGTACAGACACGCGAACTGTGAGCGAGTCAGCCGCCGAGTTAGTCGGTGTGAGACTCACCACGGCGCCCGCGCCTCCTGCGGCGCCCACCGCAGTGCGAACACGTCGTACAGACACGCGAACTGTGAGCGAGTCAGCCGCCGAGTTAGTCGGAGTGACACTCACCACGGCGCCCGCGCCTCCTGCGGCGCCCACCGCAGTGCGAACACGTCGTACAGACACGCGAACTGTGAGCGAGTCAGCCGCCGAGTTAGTCGGAGTGACACTCACCACGGCGCCCGCGCCTCCTGCGGCGCCCACCGCAGTGCGAACACGTCGTACAGACACGCGAACTGTGAGCGAGTCAGCCGCCGAGTTAGTCGGAGTGACACTCACCACGGCGCCCGCGCCTCCTGCGGCGCCCACCGCAGTGCGAACACGTCGTACAGACACGCGAACTGTGAGCGAGTCAGCCGCCGAGTTAGTCGGAGTGACACTCACCACGGCGCCCGCGCCTCCTGCGGCGCCCACCGCAGTGCGAACACGTCGTACAGACACGCGAACTGTGAGCGAGTCAGCCGCCGAGTTAGTCGGTGTGAGACTCACCACGGCGCCCGCGCCTCCTGCGGCGCCCACCGCAGTGCGAACACGTCGTACAGACACGCGAACTGTGAGCGAGTCAGCCGCCGAGTTAGTCGGAGTGACACTCACCACGGCGCCCGCGCCTCCTGCGGCGCCCACCGCAGTGCGAACACGTCGTACAGACACGCGAACTGTGAGCGAGTCAGCCGCCGAGTTAGTCGGAGTGACACTCACCACGGCGCCCGCGCCTCCTGCGGCGCCCACCGCAGTGCGAACACGTCGTACAGACACGCGAACTGTGAGCGAGTCAGCCGCCGAGTTAGTCGGTGTGAGACTCACCACGGCGCCCGCGCCTCCTGCGGCGCCCACCGCAGTGCGAACACGTCGTACAGACACGCGAACTGTGAGCGAGTCAGCCGCCGAGTTAGTCGGAGTGACACTCACCACGGCGCCCGCGCCTCCTGCGGCGCCCACCGCAGTGCGAACACGTCGTACAGACACGCGAACTGTGAGCGAGTCAGCCGCCGAGTTAGTCGGAGTGACACTCACCACGGCGCCCGCGCCTCCTGCGGCGCCCACCGCAGTGCGAACACGTCGTACAGACACGCGAACTGTGAGCGAGTCAGCCGCCGAGTTAGTCGGAGTGACACTCACCACGGCGCCCGCGCCTCCTGCGGCGCCCACCGCAGTGCGAACACGTCGTACAGACACGCGAACTGTGAGCGAGTCAGCCGCCGAGTTAGTCGGTGTGAGACTCACCACGGCGCCCGCGCCTCCTGCGGCGCCCACCGCAGTGCGAACACGTCGTACAGACACGCGAACTGTGAGCGAGTCAGCCCGCCCGAGTTCGTCGCGTTCAGCTGCTTGAACATGAGGTAGACGTCCAGTCCAGCTGTTGAATAAAACAAAAAAAAACTGTATAAATGAGGCCCATATTAATGTCCCCACCCGGTAAAAAACGGTCTATGCATGCACAGCTCCACATGTCATCCGAAACATGGAAGCGTCCGAAACAAAAACACGGAAACGGACATCGATCGAGTGATGTAACGGTGCGAGTTCGTAGCCGACCGCCTGCAGGGGACGAGACGTTCGAGGGGGCGAGTGAGCGACACAGTTACCTAACGGGTCCGATTTAAGGAAAACTTACACCTCCAGAAGGCAATTCTGGCGCTAGATACCGACAATCTCCATCAAAAACAAAAAAAAACTTATTCTCGATATAATTCTATCGAAATTTTGAATCAAAATAATTCTTGACGGAGTTAGTTCTTGAGATATGCAGTATCAAAACCATCCAGCCAGCCACTAATCCGTACACTCACACTTGTGCGGCGCGAGGTGCCGACACAACCCCGCGAAGTGCCGCAGCCGCACCGCGTCCGGCGCGCGCCGCGACACCAGCAGCCGGAACGCGTGCCGCGCGGCACGGCGCCGGTGCAGGAGGAGGGCGCGGCACTTCTCGCGCTCGATGCGGGTGAACGTTTCGTACACTACCGCCAACATCTGGGGGGGGGGGGGGGCAGGGACAGGGTTGAAAGGGAAAGCAGGAGCATGATTCTCGCGCATTCGATATACGATATCTACACCTATATCGAGAGTCGATATCGACACCTAAATCACACGATATAGGTGTAGATATCGTTTAACGAATGCGCGAGAATCATGCTCCAGCAGGTCAATTCTCGCGCCTTCGATATACGTATATCGAGACCTATATTGACAGATTACCATACGAAATCACTCGATATAGGTGTAGATATCGTATATCGAATGCGCGAGAAACATGCTCCAGTTTCAATGTCTATTAATCGGTTTTACTCGCGTTGAGACGCACGCGGGCCAAACTAACAAAAGCAACAATAGATGTGCGAGCAAGAGGGTTCAATAGGCTCTTTTAGGTTCTGTATCAAGCACTCTCGATAAACTCTCTGTGATCCTATTCAATTATATCAGGGCAATGGTAACTAAGAGATCCGTGGTCCTGGTGGTTAAGACGCTTACTGCTCACGCAGGAGATGCAGGTTCGACTCCTGGTGCTTGCTGAGATATGCAATTTATCTACGGACGGGACGTGTTAGGCCGGGACTCCACCAAAGCGGAGATGTGCGGAGATGAGGAATATTTGTATGGCGCGATGGAAGCGGAGATGTGAGCTGTTTCCATCGCGCATACAAATATTCCACATCTCCGCTTTGTTGGAGTCCCGGCCTTAACGGTGATGGAAATCATCGTGAGGAAATCTTCATTAATCCAAGCTACGGCGACGGGCAAGGTGCCTCTCTGCCACCCCACATGGTCAATGGCGTGTCTCTATGTTATCTCTCTCTAACTATCCTCTAACTCAAGTACAAATCTTTAATCATTTCAAGAAGCTTACCAAATTCATAAGAACGTAGAGCACGGTGATGATGTAGAGCACGAAGAACAAGGCGTACCACTTAGACTTGGCGTACGAGGGCATCATCACGTCGGGGAAACTGGGGGACAAGCCAATTTTCCGTTACGTAACTATAATCAAATGTGTGTTAGAGAGAGGAAAGAAGACGATGTGGGGTACACCTAACACACTAGCGCTGCAACAATCATCTCCACAGATGTGATGGCCAGGAAGGATGATGATGATAGAGAGAGGGTAATTATTCTTGATAGATATTCTTCTTTTGAAAATCTGATGATATATTGAAATAATGGAGACCTAGAGATAGAAAGCGAGTACGCACTCATCTCAGGATGTTAAAGTATACTCGAGGGTATATCCTTCAGCCCTTAGTCTGAGCGTATGATAAATTGATGATGTAGCATGCCGAGGGCGGCGCGGGTTTTGTCGCGGGATAGCATAGCTCTGTCCCTGTCGCTTTACCCTCCCGATACGAAACCCTCGCCGCGCTCATCATGCTACGGGTGCAGACTAACGATCTTTCTGGACCCATAGTGCACATCCAGAGTGAGGGGCTACCGCGGTGGCCAGGTAAGTCGGGCGCGAAACATCGAACATACACAGTCTGGTTGATCTTCGGAGAGACTCACTTGGCAGTAGTGAGCAACACTCACTTGGCAGTAGTGAGCAACACTCACTTGGCAGTAGTGAGCAACACGAACATCGAACATACACAGTCTGGTTGATCTTCGGAGAGACTCACTTGGCAGTAGTGAGCAACACTCACTTGGCAGTAGTGAGCAACACTCACTTGGCAGTAGTGAGCAACACGAACATCGAACATACACAGTCTGGTTGATCTTCGGAGAGACTCACTTGGCAGTAGTGAGCAACACTCACTTGGCAGTAGTGAGCAACACTCACTTGGCAGTAGTGAGCAACACTCACTTGGCAGTAGTGAGCAACACTCACTTGGCAGTAGTGAGCAACACTCACTTGGCAGTAGTGAGCAACACTCACTTGGCAGTAGTGAGCAACACGAACATCGAACATACACAGTCTGGTTGATCTTCGGAGAGACTCACTTGGCAGTAGTGAGCAACACTCACTTGGCAGTAGTGAGCAACACTCACTTGGCAGTAGTGAGCAACACTCACTTGGCAGTAGTGAGCAACACTCACTTGGCAGTAGTGAGCAACACTCACTTGGCAGTAGTGAGCAACACTCACTTGGCAGTAGTGAGCAACACTCACTTGGCAGTAGTGAGCAACACTCACTTGGCAGTAGTGAGCAACACTCACTTGGCAGTAGTGAGCAACACTCACTTGGCAGTAGTGAGCAACACTCACTTGGAAGTAGTGAGCAACACTCACTTGGCAGTAGTGAGCAACACTCACTTGGCAGTAGTGAGCAACACTCACTTGGCAGTAGTGAGCAACACTCACTTGGCAGTAGTGAGCAACACTCACTTGGCAGTAGTGAGCAACACTCACTTGGAAGTAGTGAGCAACACTCACTTGGCAGTAGTGAGCAACACTCACTTGGAAGTAGTGAGCAACACGAACATCGAACATACACAGTCTGGTTGATCTTCGGAGAGACTCACTTGGCAGTAGTGAGCAACACGAACATACTGACGAAGGAGTCGCTGATCGTGCGGAAGTGTCCGTTGTCGACGTGCTCCGAGAACAGGTAGTACCCCAGCAGGGAGTATGTCGCCACGAAGAACATCAGCAGACCTGCAACCGGGGCGGACATATGCTGTAAGTGATAGACCAGATAACACATTAATCCGCTCTCAGCTCTGTTTTACTGAAGATATCGCTCACTCTTTCGAGAACCTGAGAAGGGTCAGAAGGGCCAGGTACTATAGGTAGCCCTGAGGTGGAATAGGTTCCCTAGCTGGTGGCCGAAGACGGTTGGTGACGAGCGTATCGTTAATACATGTAGCAGTGGCACAAACTGTGGCATGGGGCTAACTAACAAATAATGATAAATAAGAGTCAGCAGACTCGCTAGTGGTGACCTTAGATATGTTGCGTGTACGTCGCTCGGACTTTATACGTCGCTCGGCCCACGCTTTGTACGTCGCTCGACCCACGCTTTGTACGTCGCTCGGCCCACGCTTTGTACGTCGCTCGGCCCACGCTTTGTACGTCGCTCGGCCCACGCTTTGTACGTCGCTCGGCCCACGCTTTGTACGTCGCTCGGCCCACGCTTTGTACGTCGCTCGGCCCACGCTTTGTACGTCACTCGGCCCACGCTTTGTACGTCGCTCGGCCCACGCTTTGTACGTCGCTCGGCCCACGCTTTGGACCTATTGTCGCTACTTTCTTAAAGTCCGAGCGACGTAAAGAGACGGCGCCTAAGGCAAAAACAGCCTTTAGCAAAACACAAATCACTCGGAATGATGAGTAATATTGCTGTACGTTTTTTCACTAGCTTGTTTACCACGAGTGTCAGCGTGACTTTGCTTTCCCATAAATTTTATTAATTTTTCTCGATAGAAAAGTCTCCTGAAGTTGCCAGAAAATCTTGGAAAACATTGTTTTTCTTTTAATTTCGCATCTGAATTTGTGTTCTTGTTATTTATCTAATAATCATTATAAAAATGGCACAGTATGTTCCTCAGTTAGACTTGCTTAGATTGGCTTTAATTTTTTTTTATACTTTTTATGTAATTTCCTCTAAAAATAAGTTAAGGATGAAATTGCAAGTTCTCATTGCCTAAGGCCCGCCCTTAAATAAGTTCATAGGTCCTAAGAAAAACTCCCTCACCCAACATATCCAGAATCGGCGGCAACGACTGCAGTATCTGTCTGATGAACCGCCGCACCCCCCCGCAGTGCCGGGTGTCCACGAGGAAAATCGGCCGGAGCGCGCGCGTCACCCGGAAGTGGGACGACTGCCGGCACACCACCACGATCGCCTCTAACACCATGATCAGAAGGGTGATGCCCTGCAAGGAGTGGTGGTGATGGTACAGATTGGTATCTATTTATTCAGCCTCCAGCTGTTGTCCGGCAGTTTTGGCGATGTCATCCAACCATCGGGCGGGTGGTCTGCCTCTCGGTCTATGCACATCCCTTGGTCACCTTTCTATCACCGCCTTGGTCCATCTGCCGTCATTGCTCCTAGCCAAGTGTACAGCCAAGTGTACAGCCAAGTGTACAGCCAAGTGTACAGCCAAGTGTACAGCCAAGTGTACATTTTGGTGTAAAGAGTAGAATTATTTAGAACGGTATTTTAACTGACGAAAAGAGTGGGGTGTTATGAGGTTCAAGCTCAGGGATCAAGCGTCTGTCAACAGAAGTTTATAATACTACACGTATATATACAACATAACTACGTCACCACACACAATTGTGCCATAGCCTGATTCATTACTCCGTTTTGCGTGATAGGCGGAGGGCAACCATCTAAAGTTTACCTTAATCATGGTCCTCTTATGCTTCAATATGGTCCGCCAGCCGATCCACTTGAGTTTGAGATGGAGCTCGACGCCGATCACTGTGAGCGCCATCAGCTCAATAGTGCCGTGCGCCCACACGGGCAACTGGGAATAGACAAAATATTGAAAATGGCGGATAATTTAACCGGTGATGTGCAGAAGCCTTGGGTCTCCAAACAAAATAGGCAGACCAAATGCGACATTTAGCGTCTTTGGGAACAATCGATTCGTGTGCCATTATAAGACTCGGACCCCTGGAGTTGCTACTGGTTTATGCAGCAACCGTTACAAGCAGCGACATCTAGAAAACATCAACAAATCTCACTCTAAACGCCGGCACAGCTGGATCCTCGGTAAACGCCAGCATGATGAGCAGCAGCGACGCCAGCAGGTCCAGGCCGTGGTACCAGGGGTTGTGCACGCGCAGGTAAGCCGGCAGCTCCTCGGGGCTGGACGGGTGCGAGTCGAACTTCTCGTTGTTCAGGCCTTCCTGGAGCAGGCAACCACTTTTATGACTGCTTTTGGCGAGGGCGGAGAGCTGGTCAGAATCAGCGACGTCACAAACGAAAAGTTGGTCAAGTGCGAGTCGGAATCGCACATGAAGGGTACCGTGCCATCGTACAACACCACTTAAGCACTCAAAACAATGAAACAAAAACAAAAAGAAAATTAAAAACACGTCTCTTGTATGGCGACCCCCTTTAATTTGTAATATCTCTCGTATTTCTTGTTGTTGTGGCAACAGATACACATTCTGTGAAAATTTCCACTTTATAGCTATTACGTTTCGTGCTCTCGGACCCGCTGACGGTTGGACGGACGGACGGGCGGACGGACGGACGGACAGCAGAGCCTTAGTAATAGGGTCCCGTTTGGCACCCTTCGGATACGGAACCCTAATAACCAGCCGTAATACTTTATTGACAAATTAGCAAAAACCGCCTGAAAACGTGCCAGAAGAATACCGGCGTAGGGGAAGTCCAGAACGAGATGAAGTGGTGATCTGGGAGAATTACTGCCAAAATATAATAGTAAGGATTTTCCTTGTTTGCGGTGCGGGCACAAACCGGGGAGGCCTTTGCCCACTGCTCAAAAGAGGGAGGGCTAAATAGAATACATACTAAAGTTTTTTTGCATACGCCGCCCTACCTCTAAATAGATGGCGGCTTCATGGTAGTTCATCTGCCAGTGCTCGTCCTCTGTGACTTGCAGCCCGCCGTGCAGCGAGGAGCGGCTGCCCAGATCCAGGGTGTGGGCATCGCCGCCGGCGGCGGGCTCGTCCGCTCGTGTGTCTGCGGGGGCGTTAGAGTGAGGTTTGGCGGGAGATACACTGGAAGTTGGTATTTGCGAAGTCAAAATAGATACTTTTTGCAACTAAGTGTGTCCTGTGGGGGCTAATGCTCCGGGGGCTATGTAGAGGTGAGAATGGCGAGAGAAAAACCGGAAGTTGGTTTGGTAGTCAAAATAGTCACTTTTTATCAAACCACGATGTCCACGATTTGGTTGGTTCGGGGGCTGCTAATATGAAATTAAGGCGGGGGATAATTGCAAACTTATCCAGGTTGTTGTACCTACTTAGATCTCACCACCCTGCACTTATCTTCATGTTACATCCAACACCTCATTAGAACTCATTATTATCATCTCATTATGCAAGGTTGTTACGATTACTCGTTTAGATTGTCTCACACCCAGACAACCTACTTATTTAATGCAACCAGTAGTTTACATAGTCAACTCACCTTCTAAAGGTATATCTTCCCCCTTTTCCATTCCGAATGAGCCCAAATTAACGAATGGTTTCTCACGAACACTGACGTTCGCCATTCAGTGGACAATAGAGACTGCGTTACGTTTACAAGAAACTAGGTATGTACATCAAGTGTACACATTTGAAGTTACTGTAAAATTCATTAGCAGAACAGAACTACGTATGAATCAATCAGTACCATTTAACGATTAACGTCTTTATTGCGCTGACAGAAGATATACCTCCAAGAGGGCGGCTCTCTCTCTAGTCTCTCTCTAGTATGGTCGAGTGAATACCTACATAATATAGGCAGGTATAGGTGGGTACATAATATTATTCGGCCTTATAATGAAGCACATGCATATTAACATCCTGCATTCAAAATCGCCTAATGCGGGGGGGACCTTGAATCGTATCCAATCAATTCCATAGGTATTACGTGGGTATTACACTCTAGATAAGCAGTACATTTATGACAATTGACATAACCCGGAGGCGCCGCCGCCCCGCAAGAAGACTAGAGGCTGATGATGATGTTAACTAAGTAGTTATAATTGTAAATGATTGAATTCAAAATCCAACGTACCTAAATATATAGCAAACGCAGTATATATTTCCCGAGGAACTGTTTTCACTTAATCCATAAAGTTGCTTAGTTTCATTTTAACAGTCTGTCCCATGGACTGCACTTCTTAACAATAGGTACTAGTAAAATAATGTTACACCTCTCCACCACACCGCTGTGCTGTGTCCGCAGAGTGTGTACGTAATTAAGGCGAGATAAGAAAAGAGTGACACTATGCTAAGAGAAAGAAATAGGTCACTATGTTCTTATTTAGTTAGGGTTAGGGTACAATTACGGTTAGCAGAACGGTGACATTGATTTTGGAATTCTACTTCCACACTTCTAACATTTTCCGTGTGAATTAATTTCCTAATGGCTGTTTTTATCCCCGAAATCTTCCCTTTCGTCAACGGGTCTATAGAAATTCATACTAAATAAAATGGTTCGACCGGTGCAGTGTGCTGTGTGCTGAGAGCTAACCTGTTAGGTACATTACTTACAGTACAGAACAGACGTAGCATTAGTAGTAGGTTTTACCTTAGCATTTTGACTCCTGTAACCAATTTGTCCATTTGCCTCTTTCTTCTAACTGTACCTACATACTGATTACACAGTTTCCTTAGTTATCTCTTTAGCAAACATTTGCAAGTGTTGTCTTGTCATAGTTTACATTTCCTTATCTTTATTTATATCAACTAATGCAGCTTGATCAAAATGACAGTTCACTGTTCTATATACCACATGCATGCAGGAGAGAGAGACAACGCACTCGAATTAGGTATAGCGTTATTGTCACTGTTCGGTCATTGTGCTATAATAGCGGAATTGGGCTCCTATTGTATTGTGTTTGTATGTCCCTCTTGAAGAAATCATCACCTAAAAATAAATAAAGTAAAAAATAAATAATGGAACTTGATAAAACCGAAGTCATCAAATCTTACTGATAAAAAAGGAGAAACTACCTAGACGTAGCATTCCTGCACAAACTGGTAAACAGTTCTGTTTCGGAAACAATACTTTTGGAAGGACTAAATTTTTCATTCCCCAAACCCAACATCAGACAGACCATCTCGAAACGTACCGATTTTGCGACTACCGTATGTCCGTAGTTCCGTACCAACCTGGGTGAGACCGCTCCATTACACCGACTACAAAAAAGTTGTAATATGTTAAATAGTTCCCTGGACATCGATATTTTTAATGATACTCCCGCTAACCTAAAATCACAGAAGAGATAATAGTACTCCTAAAACTAAAACGTAAAATGCTGCATCCTGGATCCAACAAATAAACAACTAAACAATCATATAATACTTAACATAAATTCATATCATAATATTTTAAACAATTCAATATTTATATAAATTCATAATATTTAAAACAATTTAATTACATAATAAGGTACATTGTGTTGTACCTGACTTCATGTAAGTAGCGTAAACCTGCATGTGTTTTATTTTGTTAATTTGCATTTGCATGTCTTCTCATAATATTTTTTGTGAATGCTGTCGCATACCTGTTATTAATGCGTAGGCGAGACCTAGCTGTAAGCCATTTATAATGTATCGTCTACTGTGTCGTTGGTGTGTCAAATAAATATAAATAAATAAGTAAATAAATACATTTGCTCGTCAAGCATCTATTTCTAGACTGCATCTAAGTATGATTTATTTCTCACTTAAGTAGGTACCTACGTGGAAGACTGGAAGTAGAGTACGTATTGCATTTAGACATTTTTAGAGTCCGAGTTTACGTATAAGCAGGGCACGAAATAGTGGTACGTACGCAGTAGGTAGTTAGGTACCTATCTACATTACATTGTATGTGAATGTGACCAACCAAATTGATTACAGGGGGGACGTCAGCACCGGGCGGCAGCCATTGTAATCAAACACAATGAAGGAAATAATTTTACCATTTGTCCTCGCTCGGATAGGAATTCCACTGAATTTGCTTTTCGGTCGCAAATTACGTTAATTTATCCGTGGACTTGATAAATGCAGCATTGTTGAAAATTAGTATGTTCATAATTAAATACAGGTAATGATAAGGGCTTTGGGCTTTTACCTAGTTTTAGAACAAAATAAAGAAGAAACTCTCCCGATACCTTCATCATTGTAGCGCCCGCTCTAAGGGTTCCTTTAGGGAGAACAATGGGGGAGAGACCAAGCTCCGTCTCCCTAAACGAGCCCTTATTAGGGCCCGGCTGCAACCGACAACACAGATTGACGGAGTTAACTGACTGACAAAGTTAAGTCACCACTGTCACTCAGTCGTAGTCGCTCCGAAAATCACAGCGTCGTTGTATGCTATTTAAGCGGCTCTTTATTTGAGAAGCATTCTCTGCATTCGCCATAATCCTATCCTAATACACTCTGCCTGCAATTACCCAGCAGCCGGCATTCATTAGGTAGTATTGACCTTCACGTCGGATGCAGGCCACCGCGGGGGATTATGCAATATCGAGAGAATGTACATTGTACATGTACGTGACTGACTGAAGACAATGCCTGCCACAGAAGCCTGACACGAGTATCCTTAGTACCGTAGATAACGGATTTAGCTGGGTAAAATAAGTACGCAGATGAGACAAGATATTTAAACAATAATAATAATAATACTTAATCTTTTTATTTCAGGTATATAACCTTAAAACTAGAGATATACAACATTTTATGAAATAACCGGCCAAGTGCGAGACGGACTCGCGCACGAAGGGTTCCGTAGCATTATCTATAAAAAACCGCAAAAAAAAAACATGTTGTATGGGAGCCCCCCCTAAATATTAATTTAATTAAGTATTTATTTTTTAAGTAAATAATATACTCAATATATTGTGAACATTTTAAGCGTCTCCCTGCTACCATTATCAATATCGAAAAAAAATCACGTTTGTTGTATGGGAGCCCCCCTTAATATTTATTTTTTTTGTATTTTTTGTTATAGCGGCACCAGAAATACATCATCTGTGAAAATTTCAACTGTCTAGCTACCACGGTTCATGAGATACAGCCTGGTGACAGACAGACAGACAGACAGCGAAGTCTCAGTAATAGGGTCCCGTTTGGCACCCTTCGGGTACGGAACCCTAAAAACATTCTCTCCTTTTCCCAAATGCCGAAACAAGGTTGTTTCCGTAATGTCGGCGGCCGAATCGTAGAATCGGGCAGATCATGATGTGCCTCGCTCGCCATTTCATATGCCCAAGCCATGACTGGGCATATCATGATATGGCGGGTTTTAACGAAAACATATTATTATTATTAAACTTTTTAAAGGCATTTTTATTTAGCACTACGTGATGTTTTTTGTGTTATACATGTCAAACGAACACGAAGACTATTCGTTAGTCTTACTTATTAGTCTTCACCTAAGCTACCGCAGTGTTTGCCTCGTTATACATTTTAATCTTGCAAGGTTGCTCCCACGCGTTTACGATCGGTACCTAATTTATTTTGCGTGACAAGAGACTACCCCATCGCCGAAGCTACTCTGTCCTGTCCTAGTCCTATGTAGTTAAACCGCTCTCAGTTCTGTCTGACAGCTGTGTCAGCTGACTTATCAATCAATGACGGTTTTGGCTGCCCTTGTTTGAGACAGAGACTATATATCCAATTGACTGCGCATGCGGGGGAATGCGGCTCGCCAGACGTTTGTTGTATTCAATAAACGTTCGCATACGAAACCTAGGCGCGCCAGACAGTTTCGCAGCGGCTGACCAATCACAGCTCTCTTACCTCGTCCCCCGCCCCCGTAAATTGGTGAGTTGTGTTTCAAAGGAAAATGTATCTATGCGCTCTCCACTGGATAAGTGCTCCCTGGTTTGAGATGACCGTCGGTCGACTCTAGAAGAATGACGGTTTGGTTTCGCCATAGGAAATCTGTAATTTTGCGCTTGAGATAGCTAAGAGAGAGAGATCGCTCTCAAAGCTAAGAGCGATCGATTATTCGATCATTACAGGTCTTACCCTGATTTGCACGAAACTTCGAAAACTAAGTTTTGTTTAATTAGTCTCATAAAGGTATGATGCCGGGACGGACCTCAAACCGCAAACTGCAACCGCAGATGCTGGCGACACTACTGGTTTCTATGCATCTCTATGAAATTGATTCCGAGCGCGGCGGCACTGCGGTTTGCAGTCGCGTATCATTTTCAGCGCCGGCAGTGTCGCCTGCGGTCCGTCCGTGAAAAAAATGGTTTCTTATCTTTGTTTCGTGCAATTCAGGGTGAGTGTGCTAACAATAACACCTACATATTACAAGGTGTAAATGAATTAACGCAAAATGAGAAACTACTTTGTTAGGGACATCATTTGATCAGAGCAACTTTGTGTTCACTTCTCCATACATATCAGCTGATCCACTCAGGCGAAAATGTACTGGGAAGTGAAAAATAAAGTTGCTCTGATCAAATCGGTTTCATAATGAAAGTTGCTCAGAATGATGTCCCTATCAAATTTGCGTTAATTAATTTACACCTTGTGGAATTTAGGTATTATTATTAATGCACAGTTTGTGAGAATAGACTTGCACACAATAATTTATACAGTTACATTAATAGAAAGAACATGTACAAAGGCGAGCTTATCTCTAAAAAGAGATTTATTCCAGCAAACCAGGCATGAAAGGGTAGGCAGTGCACAATAACTACTTAATTTAAATAAAATTCCCTATAATAATTTAAATACCTATAAATGTATAGAAAAACAAATCAAAATGTATTATTCTATCCCTTGAACAAAATAACTGTCTACTGCACCTATGTTCAGTTGTACAGTCTGCACCAAGTTTCTTTGGCTCTGTCCTAGCTGTGACCTTCTATCTCGCATTGAGCACCATTGAGTAAGGTGTGAGATGGAGAGAGGTGAGAACTCAACTCACTCAAAACACGAGAACTGAACGTGGCTGACAATTTACTGCAACATGTACCAATGTCAGTAAAGTATGTAAGTATTGAGATTGTGGTAAAGATATTTACGGTTTTCTGTGCAATAGGTGTAAAACCTTATTTATGAGACAGATGTAAGTTTTGAGTTTTAAAATCTATCCTGTCCATCCGGGGTTTGCTGGAAGAAATCTCTTTTAGAGATAAGCTTGCCTTTGTTCATGTTTTTTCTGTATTGTTTGTGTTTTTTTCTGATATGTGCAATAAATATATACGAAAATGTAACAGCAGATGGTTGTACTCACATGATTTGAACTGATACCACTGGTTTTTAAGGAAATAGAATATCTTTTCACTCATTTTATGTGATTTAGAAAATTACCCAAGTCTCTAGCTCTGAGAAATGGAATCAAAACCAGACATTTATTACTAACAACTGGAATAATGAAATGAATCTTCTACTCTTATACAAATATCTTTGTCAATGGACTAAAAATACGCGAATAGTAAGGAGTGAGTGGTTCTAAGCATTTGGTTTAAAAATGTGCCTACAAAATTCTTAGCAATATATTATCATTTTGTCAATTGCTCATAGCTGAGATTCATTTGTGTACTTACATAGGTACTTAAAATTTTGTATTGCTTTCAATTTGCCAAACAAAATTAGTAGCCATCAATACTAAGTTTGCTAAAATTGACAAAACTATCCAATGCCCCTGCTATTTCATCTCGCTATGGAGATGAATTTAAAAGTTGGAACCAAATAGTTGACAGCTTCAGATGTTGATAACAGTCCCGTCTACGATTCATCTCTGATAAGATTGATATGTGATGTGGGTACAGTATGCAATCAATTCCATGTTATACTTATTAAATTTAAGATAAGTACATTATACAATACAGCACTTACAGACGTTGTTGTGTTTGTTGTTGTTGGTGCCTAGTGTGTTTGTGGTTCACTCACTATACACCAACTATCTTGATTTCCTGCCTAAAAAGACATTTCTTTAACTCCTTTTGGGAGAAATTAATGATTTTGTGTTTCTTTTTTAGGGTTCCGTACCCGAGGAGTGGCAAACGGGACCCTATTACTGAGACTTCGTCTGTCCGTCCGTCCGTCCGTCTGTCCGTCCATCCGTCCGTCTATCCGTCTGTCCATCTGTCTGTCTGTCTGTCTGTCTGTCTCATGAACCGTGGTAGCTAGACAGTTGAAATTTTCACAGATGATGTATTTCTGTTGCCGCTATAACAACAAATACTAAAAACAAAAGAAATTTAATATTAAGGGGGGCTCCCATACAACAAACGTGATTTTTTTGCTCATTATATTGATAGCAGGTAGACGCTTAAAATGTTCAGAATATATTGAGTATATTATTTACTTAAAAAATAAATAATTAAATTAAAATTAAATTAATATTTAGGGGGGGCTGACGGGGGCTCCCATACATGTTTTTTTTGCGGTTTTTTAAAGATAGTGGTACGGAACCCTTCGTGCGCGAGTCCGACTCGCACTTGGCCGGTTATTTATATCTACATCCACAGAGGATATTGATATGATTGTGACACTATTCTGGTTTGTTTGAATGTGAAGATTTGTTTGAGTAACTTGCATGATTGCTAACATACTGATGCTGACTGTATATAATAGAAATTATTATTTATTTATTTGCTGTAAGTACTTTCATAATTTGTAAATCAGCTGTTTGTTAAAAATAATGTGTGAGTATTTAGAGGGTATAAAAGTTAGTCACCTAACCTACCCGAGAACAAGTTCAATATCACTGGTATCTTCATTGTCCAGAAAAATCTGATTATGTAGGACCTAGACTAGATCTGACTGGAATCTAATAGGACTATTGAGCTAACTTTACATACAGACATGCAATCGACACTAAGGGCATGCAAGCATTTTACTGAATGCACGAACGAAGCCAGTTTACTGAATGCTTTTACAGAATAAGCAATAGTTTCAGCGGCTTTCTACAAACTATAACTATTGTTTATATCTTGTTGTATGCACGTAGGTGTAGTGGAAGAAGACGATGTTTGGTGACTCATGCTTGACGTCACTAACCCAGATGGATCAATGGGAGAGTTAATCGATTCCGGCGAATATCACAGTTGTTAATTTAAGCTGATGCGGGGAACAAGCGTTAAATTAAAGGAATTAAAACAAAGGTCGGTCGTAATCATAATCACAGATGTATTGTTAATCATTACAATAAGCGTACATAATCCAGCGGCTACTGTGCGGTTTATAATATGGTATCGAGTTTACTTGAGACGTTTGAGCCGTAATTGTTGATGCTGGCGTTCGCGAACTCATCACTGAATCTTGTATATCCGTCGGACGGCGAAGGCGGGCTCCGCGACGAAGCCATTTTTAATACTGATTTTTTTGACGTTTATTTATCAGTTTCATTTCAGTGTTGTTACTGCAAAATTTTGTGTTGCCGTATCTAGAGTTTCAAATTGCCGTATTTATGGAACAATATTGGAGAGAAAGGAGGATGACACTGTCGACTGAACTGGCCACCAATTGAGTTGAAGTTCACAAGGTCTGCCAACGAACCATGTGTTTATTTCAGAAAACGAGGCAAACAGATAATTTACATTGCAGTCTATGTAGATGATATCTTGATCTTCTATGACAATGCAGCTGAGAAAGATATTGTCAAGAAAGAATTGAAAAGTAAATTTGAGATGAAGGATTTGGGGAAAGTAGATAGCTTTCTAGGAATGAAGATTCGCCAAGAAGGAAACAAGCTTACTGTTGATCAAAGCGAATACGTTCAGAAAATTTTGGAAGAGTTCGGAATGTCTGAATGTAAGACAGTGAGAACACCGCTTGAAACTGGTAGAAAGTTGGAGAAACCCAGTGATGCAAATCTCATCCCACCCAAAGATGTTCCTTACCAAAAGTTGATAGGTTCACTTATGTACCTAGCTGTTTGCTCAAGACCTGATATTAGTCATGCAGTGGCATATCTAAGCCAATTCAACAGTTGTTACACAATTGAACACTGGAACGCAGCAAAGAGATTGCTGAGATACCTAAAGGGGACAGCTGACTACAGTTTGAACTTTGAGAAGACAGGAAGATGTCTGACTGGATACGTAGACGCTGATCATGCTGGAGATATCAGTGATAGGAAATCTTTCTCAGGTTACGTATTTCTTCTAGAAGGAGCTCCTATATCATGGGAAAGCAAGAAGCAGCGTACTGTGGCCCTATCCAGTGCAGAGGCTGAATATGTTGCGATGTCAGAGGCATGTAGAGAGTCGACGTTCCTCAAGCGACTTATGGAGGAGCTTACTGGAAAGGAATGTGGTGCCATCAAGCTGTATAGTGACAGTCAGTCAGCTATTCAGATTGCGAAGAATCCCGTTCATCATCAACGAACGAAACACATAGATGTGAGATGTCATTATATCAGAGAGGCATTGAGCAGTCACATTGTGAAAGTGGAGTACCTGCAGACTGAGAAGATGACTGCGGACATTTTCACAAAAGCGCTACCGCGAGGTAAACATGAGTTCTGTGTGAAAGAAATGAACTCATATGTCTGATGGATGGCAGTGTGATAGAGTGCTATGTGAGGATGAATGTTCTGGTTTGATTTTATGGATTGTGATGATGGATCATGATGAGAGGCTGTTGAGGACAGTCCAGTCTTCCATTGAGGAGGAGTATTGGAGAGAAAGGAGGATGACACTGTCGACTGAACTGGCCACCAAGCCAGTTAGGAAATAATACAAGTGTAGGTATTTGATTTGAATGATATTCTAGCGAGTGACTAGAGTCTAGATGTCATTGCCATTGTTCTGTATTTGTTTGTTGGTAAAACATGTCAGTGAAAATAAAATTATTTGTCCTGATGTAACAGTTTATATTTCTGAGATAGATTTGCAGCAATTGGTAGCTCCCTGAACACGGGAACTCCAATAAACAAAAACTCAAAATTGATAACCTTTCATTTTGATAAGGTACTAAAATTAGAAAACCATTTCGAGATTTAAGTGTTCTGAGCTCTTAGATATTTTTGAAGTAAAACTTCTTGGGGCACGGGGGTAAAATTTATTTAACCTCTCAACTGTGGGTTATTCATATATTTGCTTTTCAATTGCTACTAGCCGGGTGCTATCACGAGTGGCTAAGAAATGTAACGGAAATTGGAATCGGTGACGTCAGGGTCGGCTGAAGACTTTTAAAACCGCAACTATTTTCAATACGGTTTTTAACTAATCAGATAAGATAATAATACATTCATACAATAAAGAATGTTAATTAGTGAGAGAAAAACCTGATGAAACGTTAACAAATAAAAATTGTTTTAAGCATTCTTCCACGAGTTCTTGATTTCCGGTATGGCCAAGATGGCGCCGCCGCCGCCGCCGCCGCTGGCTGGGACAAACCTACAAAACCAACTAGCATGACTCAAACTACTTCGTTCAACCTCTTTGTTGGAACCGGAACTTATGTTTGACAGCTGTGCGATGCGATCCATACAGTTGGTAAGAAAAGAGTTTCATCAATGTCACACGGGTCGATATGGATTTCTAAAACAAGCAAAGCAATGCATGTTAGTCAGTCACGGACGTGAGGGAGCGGGGTCTTCTGATACAGGTATTATTACTTAATAGAAGGCCCCAGACGAAACTTATAAGTATAATTTGGTCATTGAATAAACATATTTTATTTTATTTTATTTAATGCATACATTTGAGCGAGACGGCTTAAAGACGTGACGTCAGATGGTATATAATCTGAGCGAGATGCAAATAGTAGTGACGGTAGTGACACTATTGAATGAGTTAAGTATATCACCACGAGCGCGACAAATTGTAGATAAGGAATGGTGGGAAATAAATGACATGACGTATTAAAAGTAAGTACAAGTATAAAATAATTTCAAATAACCGGACGTCTGAAACTTAAAAGTAACTTGAAGCAGAGATTGGATCTCAAAATTGGAAATTTAAATCTCTTTTAGTATAGGTAGGTATAGGTGTATAGTATAGGTACCACTTAATGATCTAGCTACAGGAGCCCTATTTTTGAAATCGCTCGTGTGATATAATCGCTCGTATGACTTGCGCAACGAGTGGTTCTGACCAATCGTTGCATAGCGAATTGAATATAACGAACGAAAATCATTCGTTTTTTTAAATTATATCACACGAGCGATTTCAAAAATAGGGCTCCCTAAGTTTTACTTCTAACACGTGTACGGTGCTACACGCGTATTTTTTTTCAGAATTTTTAGATCAGTAATTTAAGAGTTAAATAATAAAAACCGAAATGTTGTCCAAATTATCAATGTCAGGATTTATGGCATGTGTACCACAGGCTAGATATAAATAAAAAAGCAACTGTCAGTCATCATCTGTCATCTAAATTTTGTCATTGCTGGTTGTCAACTTGTCACGAAGTTGCACAACAACAAAAGAGTATTTACACATATTGACAGTGCGTTCCGCGACATCGCCGTCAGCGCCATAATCGAATACAGCGTCTAAGATGCCATCGTTTTGTATCGCCAAAAGCTCGCCAAAAGCTCAAAACTGACTCGGACTGTAATCGATTTTGGCGTGACTCGGAACAGGGGGTGATATTATGACAGAATAATGACTTTTTAATTTTTTATTGATGCAATGACGGGCAAAAGTTCAACGTTTTATAATCCTGACATTGTACTTACGCCCTTTTAGAATGAGTAACTCTATAAATCTTGAATTATAACTTAAAAATAAGAATAAACACTAAAATAAAAAATACGGGTCCCATCGTTTCCCATCTATTTTCGTATGAGATAATAAAACCAGCTGCTATTTTTTTTTAATTGTTATCAATTGCTGTATTATTAAAATAAACGGTCAAGTGCGATTAGGACTCGCGGTCCTAAGGTTCCGAACATGCTTGTACTCGTACCTTATAACTGGTGTAGTTAGGTTTCTACATAAAAAAGTATGATGTCATCCATGCAACTTCATGCAAGTAAACCAAATACCATATTTTTGCAGATTGACAGAAATTTACAGTTTTCAGATTTTTCTTTACTTACTTGCTTTACCACCTTGCTTTGTTTCAAATTTCATGAATCTAGGGGAGTATCCTATAGGTTTTAAGTCCGTTGCGAGTACTATGAAAATCCAAGAATCATTCAAATATCAATCAGGTTCAAATATTAAGATAAACAAACAACAACAATTAAAAATATTAATTGCATTTTTTCAATTGTATCTTGCAATTAACATGAGTTAATTTAAATAAATTAATTGCAATATACAACTAACAGATTAATTGCAATTAAATTAATTGCATTTTTTTATCAATTACTTTGATCTACAATCTATTACTTTTTAATTGATTAATGCCCAACACTGCGTACAACGTACACGTACACACGCCTTTGATGAGCAACTAGTGTTGTTGCAATAGCGAAAATCTATACACTATCTTTAAATTATTTCAAAAGCCTAAATTGCCGTATTTCATGATACGGTAGTGAAAACCCTGCCGTATACCGTATAATCTGAAGAAAAAAAAAGTTCCGAACAAAAACTCATGCTTATTTAAATACCTATCAAGTATCAAACAATCATTTAATAACCGGCCAAGTGCGAGTCGGACTCGCGCACGAAGGTTTCCGTACCATTATCTATATAAAACCGCAAAAAAAAAAACATTTTGTATGGGAGCCCCCCCTAAATATTAATTGACCGAGCGAGCGAAGCGAGCGAAGCGTCTCCGTTTCAGGTTTGGGCAAAAATGCTTTTGTATGTCCGGTTGTTCTCCTCTACAGGTCGCATTTATGAACCGATTCTCGTGAAATTTTGTGAGCAGGTTGAAAAAATAAATAGAATTTTTTACTCGAGCCAGTTTTTTGATTTTTTTCAAAATGGCGGAGATATGGGGTTTTAAAATGTAAAAAAAATCGCTACAACCCAAACGGCTCGATGGATATTAACAAATGAGGTGTCGTTGGATTTGTAAAGACTATGAGAGTAAAACAGATTATATAATTTTAGTAAAAAGTCAATAGGTTGTATAAAAGATCGCGAAATGTAGTTTACAAAGTTATTGGTGCGGCTACTTTCATACTGCATGTACGTAACCAGGTACATTCATAAGTTTGTATGTGTTATTGAAAGAAAATTATTTGGGTTATTTTTTTATGTGTGTTAGCAGTTCAGCTTTCCCACCGACATACTCGCGAGGTCTACAGCTCACAGAGCCACTAGTTTAATTTTAATTTAATTATTTATTTTTTGGCAAAATAATATACTCAATATATTCTGAACATTTTAAGCGTCTACCTGCTACCATTATCAATATCGCAAAAATGAGCAAAAAAAATCACGTTTGTTGTACGGGAGCCCCCCTAATATTAAATTTCTTTTGTTTTTTAGTATTTATTGTTATAGCGGCAACAGAAATACATCATCTGTGAAAATTTCAACTGTCTAGGTACCACGGTTCATGAGTTACAGCCTGATGATGGTGACAGACAGACAGACAGACCCTTCGGGCACGGAACTCTAAAAAAATGGCATACCTTGGATTGGAGGTGGTAAAGAATAGTAGATTGTTTACCAAGGGAGTAAAGAACTATTTTTAGGGCGAGAGTGTTTTTTGAATCCTGAGCGACCGAGGGATTCTAGAGTTGAGTCCCGAGTGTAACGAGGGACTCAAAAGTAGAATTCTGAGGGAGCGAGGGATTCAAAGTACATCACTCGAGCCAAAAATAGTTTTTACTCCTGAGGTGGACACTCTACTTTTCATCACCCTCTATGAGAAAAGTAGTAAGTAATCAATAAAATAACATACATGTACCTATACAGGGTGTAACAGAAGGGGGTGTACAAGCGGAAAGAGGGACATCATTCTGAACAACTTTCACTATGGGATCGAATTGATCAGAGCAACTTTATTTTTAACTCAGTACATTTCGGGCCTAGCGCTCAGCAGCTGATCTGTATGGTGAAGTGAAAAATAATGTTGCTCTGATCAAGTCGGTCCCATTGTGAAAGTTCTTCAAAATGATGTCCCTAACAACCTTCTTTCGGCTTGTACACCCCTTTCTGTTAGACCCTATATTTATTTACACAATTGTCGTGATATGTTGTGTCTAATGTTTTGTTGGAAGAAATCTCTTGTTATCTATTGTAATTTTCTGTATTCATTCTTGTGTTAGTACAATAAAGAAATTACCAATTACGAATATGTCCTCCACATAGTTAAAGCTTGTTTAGTATTGGCTAAATCTTGAAAATTGGTTCAAAAAGCATTTTCTGATAACCATTAATTTTTACATACCTATATTCCTCGTGATTTTATTGGTAACAAATCTTTTGTCATTCGCGTTTGTTGTTATCTTCTGGAGTTAGACACTCTATCACTCATATTCTTTACTCATATCCGCAAACGAAATTGAAATAATTACAGCATTCAGATTTGGCGCGCTTTGTTTACAAATTTTCCACAACTTTTTTAATTATTTGGTCCGTGTTTCGATATCAATTCTGTAAGGTTGTTTCTCTGTTGTCACCAATCGGTGTCAATCGATTCGGCCGATCGGATTATCTAATCTGTGTCGAGTACGCATTTTAGTACAAACTTTTTTTTTTATTGGCTGCGTTGCGCTGGCTCTCTTTTAATTGGGTCTGTCAGCCTGAGTGGTAGTGAAACTGATAAGTGACAGCATTTTTTCCTTTGTACTGGCAACAAAATTAAAAAGTTACTTTTAGTCCCTAGGGACTTTAGTCCCTGTTGGCCGGGACTAAAGTAGATCTTTTTGAATAGAAATATTGAATTTGAATGAAAAGAGTTTTACACTAAAATTGCGACATTCCGGCCCAGTGGCTTCTGGACAAAAGAGTTCAAGACTTTAACAGTGGTTAGGTTACCAAGACGTCAATTAATGTCTATTGCTATGGGATGAGAACTTAATTTCCCCTAATTTTAATGTCAATTTTTTTTCCTTTTCGACCAGGAGAATGACAATTTCTCGACTGAAAGGGTTAAACCATATTATTACAAATGCCACCAGGGATTTCATAATTTCCCACAATCAAATAATTATTTTCGTTTGCTGCAACACTGTACATCAACTGTCATCTCATCTGTCATTAGTTCATTACTGTCATGCAAGCGGCACAGCTGCCTGCGTTCAGAAATAAACCTTTCTGTTTGTTTAGCTTAGCATAGCAAAAACCGGTAAAACCTACGTTGGCTGGGAACATCACTATTTTCGTAACCACAGACCGCTTTTGTTTTTCCTTCTTTTGACAGTTTCTTTTTCTTGAACCGGTCGGAATGTGAGTGTCGAATGTTGTTTTCATTGCAACTAAATCCAATCGAATATCAGTGACAATAGCAAATTTTTATAGTATTACGTACGTTTTGATTAATGCAGCGTACAAACAAGTGATTGTGATTTATATTTCAGTTCTATTTATGCTAAAACCTGAAAAAAAATCAGTATAGTTTTGACATTCTGGTTTGTGTTGGGAGTTTTTAGTGGTCAGAAGGATATATCACGATAAACTAATGCCCTGTTCCTCAAGCCTGTGTGTATAACAAGCTCCTTTCATGACCCGCGCACACCGAATCACTTGTTTGTGCCTGAAAATATAAACAGTAAAATCTAACCTCTAAAGTGACAAGTCCACAAGTTGTTTGAGGTTGTTTCATGTTGTGTCTTATCGTTTGTGCAGATACAAATGGCACCAACAGTAGCCAAGGCTGCGGCCAAGCCCGCCGCGGCCGCCCCAGGCGGCGTCAAGAAGGCCAAAGTTGGCAAGCCTAGGAATTACGATTTGGGAAATGGAGTTGTCAGGTTCTCCAAAACCAAGATGTTCCACAAGAAGGTAGGCCAGTGATATTACTCTTCCGACCATCTGTTACCGGCGTACCTATCTAATACAAGCTAAAATATACAATGTGATATGGTTTGTACAGTACACCACACAGGACATTATTGAATTCACTTATTCATGCTGAGCCTACAATACCTGGCATACTCTAGCTAGACTATAAATATGTATAAGTCTGTCATGGGGTAAAGAAAACTATTATTTTGTGATGGCGGTGGCCGTCAGATCTTGTGATCGCGGTGGCCGTCAGATCTTACCAACTTTAAAGCATGGCCATTGAGCAGGGTAAAAAAAAAACCTTTATCTACATGTCTCTTTCGCTCGCGCGTAAAATGTATTGGCTTTGCGCTCCCACAGTTTTATTGTGAGCATGATGGAAATATAATTAATGTGTGAGCAAAAGAGACATGTAGCTAAGGGCATTGTATGAATTTCTTCCTGCTTGATGGCCATGCTTTTGTTTATTTAGAAGAAACAGAAGCCCTGAATAAGATTCATTCATCATCATCATTCAATAACAGTCCATCTTTATTTTGTTTCTATAGACACTTTTATTGCAAGTATTTCTCAAAGGTGTAATTCCAAATCATATACAGGGTGTAATAGAAAGGCGTAGTCATATTTTAGGAGGTTGTTAGAGACATCATTCTGAGCAACTTTCACTATGAAACTGATTTGATCAGAGCAACTTTAATTTTCACTTCTCTATACAAATTAGCTGACCGCTCGGACTAAAACATACAGAGCAACGAAAATAAAGTTGCTCTTATCAAATCGGTTAATAGTGAAAGTTGCTCAGGATGGTCTCCCAAACAACCCCCTAAAATATGACTCCATCCTTCTGTTACACCCTGTATGTAATAGCAAAACAACCAATATGAGCCTTATCCATTTTGAGCAAAACTTAATGAAATACATGACACGAACCAACCATACTCCACTCTCCATATTCCAGGCTAAGTACAAGTTTGTTGGCAAGAAGAACCCCAAGCTCGAGAAGCCCAAGAAGCCGGTGTCGGTGGTGAAGCAAATCGGCGGCGAGAAGAACGGAGGCACCCGAGTTGTACTGCTGAACCGCAGGCGCGCCTTCTACCCCACACAGGACAAGTGAGTGACACATACATATTTCTTATACTCCAATTTTGGCAAATGTGCCTGGCACTCAGGACAATGTATTTATAAATATTACCCTAATGCCTGTTTCACACAGAGCAGTACAGCAGCTAACAGTAGAGACCGAGCTATGCATCAATCTACCTTCCTTTTCTAAGCAAAGCAAGGAGATGTAGATTGACGCATAGCTCTGTTCTTACAGTTCACTGCTGTACTGCACCCGTGTAAAACAGGCTTAAACCCTGTGTTTTAGAGGAAGAAATGTAATAACATTGTTAAAACATTCATTTAATTTCTTGTAGAATTGGCACCTGGCCATCTTGATTGTAGTCTTTGTGCGTGCATTACTCTGCATTGCAGCTATCGAAACTCGTGTACCAGCTCAGGTAACAGGCCAGGACAGTTACCACAATATCTTATGAACTCTTATGCCAATTCAGTCAAAACATCATCACCTTGGCAATATTTTTGACCCCTGAAATACAGGTGATAAACCTAGCTCAGGGGTCAAGGATCCCTATATTATGTAACTACATATGTTTGTGTCAAATAAATAAATGTTTAAATGTTTAAAATGTTAAAATATTTTTTAACCCAAAATGAGCTTTATTTAATACCGACAGTCAGTGTAATTTCGGAGACCTAACTAAATACCTAAGCTGAATTGCCAAAAAGGTAACCTACCTGCATCCATAGTACTACAGTGCGGGGAGGTTCGGTCACGGAAGGTCCTTCATGCTGGCTATAAGTGCTATGGGCGCTGAATGTAGTCCTCAACCAGTAACTGAGATTATTCACATTGCAATCTGGTCCCAGCTTCTATCACTACTCGGTAGTATGCATGTAGTAGTCGTGAAACCCTCCACCAACCTGCATTAAGCCAGCGTGGTGAAGTGGGCCAGGTGCAGGTACCATGACTGACAAACAATCTTACTTGTGTCCGGGTAAAGGCCTGCCCCTCGATGTGGACATTAATACCTGACTGTGCTCCCCAGGCTCCGCAAGCCCGCCCACCACAAGACGTTCAGCAAGCACGTGCGCCACACGCGGCCCACGCTCACCCCGGGCACCGTGTGCATCCTGCTAGCCGGCAGGCACGCGGGCAAGCGAGTCGTGCTGCTCGGAGTACTGCCGAGCGGCCTGCTCCTCGTCACCGGACCCTTCGCGGTGAGTGGACGCGTGTCGCGGCGCCAGGGAGCGAAGGACAGCACGCGCTGTACAAGTATTTAGTATTTATTTATTGTGTCATAAGTCTCTGTCCCTCGCCTCCCGCGACGAACTCTCCCCGCAGTCGCCGCGCTACGGGTGCAGGGTGCTATAGTGCCTGTATTTGGCCCACTAGAGCGGGGCCCTTGTGTATTTTCTCTACGCCAGTTCGTTGTGTTGTCATGTTGATTCTCACATCACAACCAATGTCTAAAATTCTAAAGATGTGCTGTACGGCGCAAGAACGTCCGTATTCCAGTGATTTCACGCTCGCCCGTCACCGTCATATGGAAGAGAAGTCATTCATCATTCATTACTGTATTATATGGATGTTCCTAATGGTGCTAGAAAACATGGTGAGTAAAGTTTCATATCTGAATATGTATCGTAGCGCCCTAGTTTCTGATTGATTTCTGATCGGAAGCCAGACGCATGCCACACAAAACTACGTGCAGCCTGTGCTATCTCTCCCGGGTACAAGCGTGCTCTAACCCTTCACCCAACAGTGATGGATGACTAATAAACAACTCCCCCCCAGTGGAACTCGTGCCCCCTCCGGCGCATCCCGCAGCGCTACGTGATCGGCACGTCCACCAAGCTGGAGCTGGGCGCGTTCACGCTGCCGCCGCACCTCGACGACGCCTACTTCAAGAAGAACAAGAAGAGCGCCAAGCGGTCCGTCAAGCGGAAGGAGGGGGAGGACATCTTCGCTACCAAGAAGGAGGTGCGTCGGTCACTTCTTACATCTAACAGTATTTCTATCTCGATTATAGGTTCCGGTAGAAATTCCAAGTAAAATTGCCTGAAGAGCTAACAACATACACAGTCAGTGGCTTTGTCCATGGAATTTGATCGGCGACAGGATCAGTCACAGCATCTGTCACCCATCTGGCCCTGGGGTCGCACACGGAATTGCGTGCCAGTGGCTAATAGCGAGGGCGCAAAACAACTTGTTTTGACTTGTCGAAGGTGCCGAGACGCGCCTCGCGCGCTACAAACAAAACAATTCCGCGCTCTCGCTATAGACACTGCCGAGCCGTAGGCGTAGGCGACTCGCTACCCTGATAGCATGAGGGAGATAGCCTAACTAATACAAGTGTTTGAGGTTGAGGTAGGTCAAACTGAGAACGGCCAGGTTGAGGGCAAAACCAAATTGGGTAGAACCAACTTGTGATATCAGTCGGTATTTAATCCTCGCTCCGACGTCTATTGTTCTCAATTTAAATTTTATTGGGCCTAGGTCCTTATGAGAGTATACCGATTACACGACAATTGAAACATGCGCCTGTTCTACTCCTAACCAAATAACACTTCTCCTTCTTTGTCGGTCCCTCAGTGCTGAGGATCGTGACCGCATGCTCTCCTCCATTGCTGACGGTCCTGCGCAGTATGATACGCGTTCTGTCGCTTCGCTAATCTGGTCGGACCGTCTAGTTGGAGCACGTCCTCTGGCGCGTTTGCCTTCCATTTGACCCATTATAATGTGCTTCTCCAGTCGGTGCCTAGGTGAACGCATTATGTGACCGAAGAAGCTTAGGGTTCTTTCCCGGCAAATGAATGAAAACCACAAATAACAGAGATCGAGATAAACTTGCAAATGGCTAATAACGAGCATCCAGGCCCGCAACACTACAAACGAATGGCATGCCAGTTGCTACAGCGTGGGCGCAGAAACCAGTTGCGCACTCGCCATAGCAACTGGCATGCCATCTGTTTGTAGAATTGGGGGCCTGGCCTTTTCCGGAGGCCTTGACTCAACAGTGGGTGCTGAAAGAGCATAGATAGGTATTTTAATAAGAGGTGGCGCAAGTCGCCCTAATAGTATCTGTGCTAAATACGTCCATTCCCCGTCCACAGAAGTACGTCCCCTCCGCGCAGCGCAAGTCAGACCAGAAGCTGGTGGACGCGGCCGTGGTGGCGGCCGTCGGCGCGCGCGCAGACCGCAAGCTGCTGCGGGGCTACCTGCGCAGCGCGTTCGGCCTGCGCTCCAGCCAGTTCCCGCACAGGATGCGCTTCTAGACTACACAAGTTAATACATGTATAAAATGAATGTTGCCTGTTTTATTTTAAGTTAGGAACCTTCGTGATATCTTGAGCGTCAATCAGCCCAGTTTTACTGAGTATAAGCACAGAATAACTAATATAATAGTACTACGTATAGAAGATTCACTCCCGAAGAAAAGTCAAGTTAAGGTGCAAAAAAATATTTGTCTATGCTACTGCACTTCTATGCTCGCATGCGAAATTGAAACATTGTATGACACCGAGCCTTCATATTCCATTAGACACCGTTGACACGATGCCGATCACGCAGGGTTGCGAATCGCACTCGGTTGTTTTCGGCGTCATTGTATTCACGCGGCTGGCGCGCGCACCGAGAGCCGAGCGACGACCATGTGAAAGACCGACTGGCGGGTATGGCCAGCCGTAGGTACTCCGCGAGAAACCCCCCTGTATCTTCTTTGGGGGTCAAAGCGCCTGCACGTTTCCCACATGTGCGGGGCCTTTGTGCATTTCCCCTTCTCCCGCTTATTTAGTTCAGCCATCCCAATTCCAGCACAAGCTGGAGCAGGAGGCCTGGATGTTCAATGAGCTCATGGGTCGCTGTAGGTTCTCCCAGAATAGCCATCCTGGTTTCAATTGTGGAAGGACATGCCATTGGTTTGTAATTATTCATACCTCGCCTTAATAAAGCAGCAGTGAACTTTTTAGTAGTTCGTTATGTGAAACCTAAATTGGAAAAAGCGTCTCTATTGTTAGCTTAGACAAATCCTTAATATTATTATTAATTATCAGTTTAATTTACTACATGTTTTGTTTGGTTTATGTAAGTGGTTTCATGTTAAATAGATAAATAAATGTAAAACATGATTTTGAGGCGCCCTCCAGCGGGCGGTGGGTGTACGAGAGTTGGCGCGCTCGCCGGCCATTCGAGAACAATGTTGTGAGGCAGGAGATGCGTTTGGTCATTATTTTGGTATTTAGTCCTGTATACTAGTGTGGAAATCGAAAATAAAACATATAATTGTGGAAGATATAAGCTGAGTATTCTTTGTGGAGTCGGTGGATCGGCGTCTTGGTTGGTAATCTTAATATTTCAGAAGTTACGGATCAACGTCCATGGTATGTAATTTTTATGTATTCTACATTTTCTTACTCTCTGCAATTATTGGTAAAAATAAGTGATTAGGTGATTTTGAAATAAATATTTATAAAATGAACAAGAATAAAAATGTAAACATTGCAGTAGATTTGTGATTTTTCTAAATCTGGGTCAAGGTCACGCTATTGTTCAGTTCGTCCGGCTAGCGCCTAGCTCTGTTTTGCACAATATGTAATGAAATGAAATAAGGCATAACTAAGAAATTCACGACAAATATGCTTTCTGGATCTACCTACGTACCTACCTATTTTAAAAAGTAAAGTAAAAGTAAAAATCATTTACTTGCCTTCGAAGTATCTACACAAGTTAATACATAAAGAAAGAAACAGGCTTAGAATTTTAGTATTTAGACCTACCTATTTTGTTTCTTATTTATCTTTGTATAGCTTGGTACTAACTGTCAATATGAGATAAGTATAATTATCAATTATGTACGAGTTACCTAAGTACCTATTTATGGGAAAGGGATAGACATAGAGGATTACTGGAAGCTTCGAGCAACGGTAGGAAAGGTCGCGTTCCTCCAAGACTGGAAGAGATAGAAACTGTACGATTACCGAAACAAAATGAATAGGATTTCACCGTGTATAGTCCACTCACGAGATCCAAACATTTGCTTACTTACACCAAATAGAAGCCCTATAGGCGATGCTTACAATATCAATAAACTGGTTCGCCGACACATCTTATATAGCAATGGTTCGCCATTGTTCGGTCGTTCGAGCGGTGTGCTTCTGAGGGAAAAGGGGTTATATGTCCTTTCTTGCTTAATAGTCCTCTTGAGATATAGTTTGATTATGTAAGCCGGGCGAGTGATATTTTTAAAATGTACTAGTATACTCGCCACGCATAACAAGTACCTAGCTACCAAAAAAATAAATTCAGCAACAACATTCTGTTGTATGTAAGTGAATATAAATTGTAAATGAAACTAATGTTTGTATTCTACTTCTTTTCAATCCTTTACCTTTACTAAATCCTCACAATATAATATGTACCTATATTGTATTTACACACTCATCTCACATAATAATATTTAGTAGAATCAAAATGTCCGACTCTGAATCTAGTAGAGTCACACCACCGATAGTTGACACTACTCGCACTAGAAAACGTAAGACTACTAGTCCAGTTTCACGTCCAAACAAGAGACATCGCAGCAGCTCGACTGTTGCTCGTATGCGATTGCGATCAAGATCTAGGGGCAGGTTTCCAGAACAAAATAAACACGTAACCGCATACACAATCGGTCGCGAACTAGGACTCGCCATGGGAACAGACGAACAGGTAGAAGCCGATCTCGTTCTGGACATAAGCGACGATCTCGCAAAAGACGAACCACGAACTGATCAAGGTCATCTACTTATAACAGCTTAGAGGAAAACCCAACATTTAATTAAATAAAAGTAAAATGGTTAATACACCTAAGATTGGATTAGTGAAACAGCCAGGGTGCAAATTATTATTGCTAAAACAGTTATGATGATATTTACAATAAAACGGTAAAATAAATGGCAAAACAAAAACCACTTTCGTAGACTTTGGAAGCCAATGTACCTACTTATAAAAACGAGCTTAGTTACTGATGTAGTTCAATACGAGCCTATCGTCAAAGGCTTCGCTTCATCCGACGGGAACAGTAAGGATAGATTTAACCCTGGATTTTGTCATGTTAATGTAGAAGCACTTGTGATACCGGAGAATTTACCGGATAGATATTTGGGCAACTTACTCATAGGACAAAACGTCACCGAACTTTCGGAGGTCATCGTTTGTAAAAATCATTCTACTTTAAGATAAGATAAGATAATTTATTGATAATTGTACATTACATGTCAGTCTTGAATAAAAATAAATCATAATCATAAAATATAAATGTCAAATTATAAGTTATTAATCACAAGATTAATAAAATAATAATAATAATTCATTAGATTAAAAACTTAAAACAATGTCATCTTAACGCTTCAATCAAATCGGAAAACAATAAAATATCAATATTTGTAGAAGCAAAGGATGTAGTTATTAACAACATGGACGCAGCGGCAATACGCTGTGGTGTTAAGTATACAAGATAACTATACACACCTGGCAACACATCATACAAACCAAATGAGGAAATAATAACACTGCCAGGTACGGATTTCATAAAAGATGGTATAAACCATATACCGGTCATAAGTTTTGCTGGTAAGTTTAGAGTAAGTCAAACTTTAGAGAAAGCCTGTGGTTGCTTCTTACCCTAAAATACATCCGCACCAATCAAACTACCCGAAGAACTTTGGTTAATACTGACATAGATAACCGGCTTATCACTTTAGACATACTTAACGTAGGTGAGAATTTGAATCAGGAACAGAGAGACTCGTTATAAGACTTATTGAACGAGTTCAGAGACTGTTTCACACTAGATTTGCGAGTTAGGAACGACGGTTACAGGATGACTCCCTTGTATCGTATAAACCTTACCGTCTCTCTCATAAAGAGAGAAAGGTGGTTAGAGACTGGTGAATGAGTTACTCGAAACCAAAATAATCCAATAATCTGATTCACTATACGCAAGTCCGATTGTACTAGTGAAGTGAAAAAATAAAAAATAAATAACGAATACCGATAAGGTGTTGATTACCGAGCCCTGAATAAGAAACTTATCCAATGCCGGTCATAGACGATCAACTGGATCGTCTGAGTGGCATGGCTTATTTCACCAGTCATGATCTGAAATCTAGATATATTATCAAATACCAGTGACAGAAGGGTCAACTCATATTAGAGCCTTTGTAACGCCCGACGGGCATTTCGAATACACGCGGATGAAGGATCGATACGACCTATTCTCGCTCTCTATAACCACAGGGTGCTCATTTCATAGAGCTTAGAATTAGTAACGTTTCCTAATAAATAGATTCATAATTTCTTTATTGCACGCAATTAATTGCTATGACAAAAAGTAAATAAAAACAGTGTACAAAGGCGAGCTTATCTCTAAAAAGAGATTTCTTGCAGCAAATCAAGTTCCGATGAAAGAGTTTGATATATCAGCAAGGGTAAACCTTTGTGTACAAACAATATACCTAGGAGTACCTACAAAGCTAGAATATACTTACGTCCAAATACATCCTAAAATTAAATACCAAAATATTAAAGATATAATACTATTAATACACTATTATATATATAGAAATATTTACATACACATACATACACTAATAAATAGATGGTATTACTAGTAATATTTGTATCTACGTTAAACATGGTTTCAGTTAACATACTTCTAGGAGGCGCTAATCTAAGAATAAATCCTATATATCTTAGCGCCATCTCGTGGTATTTGCAATATTTCGACGGTGCCAAGCACCAAGCGATACAGGCCTCGAACTAGAGATGCTTCCGTAGCAGCTCATTTTAGGCCGATTACATATTTTGTTCTACGTGGTCTATCTGTATTAGTATAATATTAATATAGTATCTGTGCTATAATAACCCTTATTATCTGACAGAGGTGCATTGTGACGCCATTAAACTAGGGTTGAGTGGTATGTTATGTATGCTATTACAACGATCACATACTACAGCAACCAAAACCGCGAAAGAAGAAGGAACATTTACCCTCAAACGAATTAGAGACACTCGCCGTCGTCTCTTCATTGAGAAAGTTCCCTACGCATCTAATAGGAATCCCGATTAAAGTTTTCACTGATTGTAGAACATTACTTTGAACAACTGCTTTGAATTCAAAATTTTGTATTTACCTAGGTACTTACTAAGAAATATATATCATTCAATTAAAATACAATTTTATTACTTTGTAAGGTTATTAATAATATCTTTAAATATCAGTACTTACTAAGCTTATAAAATATCGTTGTAGGATTAGAAAACTAAAACCTCTCTTCTAATCTCGTTCTAAATGTATGGGAGTGTTTAATGTTAATATTTTGGATATTTCTCGTTTTATTTTAACTAGCGACCAGGTGCAATGCACGGTGCACTATATTATGCATGTATTATATAAACCTTCCCCTTTAATCACTCTATCCACATAAAAAAAAGCGCATCAAAATCCGTTGCGTAGTTTTAAAGATCTAAGCATACATAGGGACAGAGAACGGGGAGCGACTTTATTTTATACTAAGTACGTAGTGACAAGTTATTGATGTCATTTTACTCATTAGGTAACGTACTTTTAATATCCGTTTAAAGTTCTTTGATATCTGTAATGAATACTGAAAAATCGCCTGGACACACTTAACGACAAACTATCAGGGTGGAACATATTTTAAATTTGGTGGCAACACCACGCGGAAAAGGTCAAATTGAGCGGTATAACTTGGAATCGTTAGCTGCATCTAATCACGGAATGGACGAGCGCGAGTGGGACAGTCATATCGGAAAAGCCCAATGGAATCTTAACAATACCATAAATAAGGGCAAGAAAACATGCCCATCAGAAGTTGTGTTGATCATGAACGCCATCCAAGGTACTTTGGAAATGGCAGATAATGTGGAACAGGATGGTACGAACGATCACGAGTATGAAATAGTAATAGAAGAGAATCGTATGGCGGCTGCGGACAACATAAATAAAAGTCAGAAGGCAATGAAGGCTTTCTATGATTATAAAAAGGCCCGAACAAAATTCTTCGATTTAGGTATTCTTGTCATGATTCCAAATTAACATCTCCCGGCTACTGGTAAAAGTAAGAAGTTGTTACCAAAGTATCCAGGGCCTTTCAAAATAAGCGCTGTTCTTTGTTTCTGAAATTACCAGCATTATTGAGGAAGTATAAAAGCAGTTACCCAGCTGACTCACTGGAAAAGTGGGTAACTTTTACAGCATATGACAATAATGATTGTGATGATAATAATATTACGGAGAGTACTAGTAAATCTGGTGCTACATGATTTAAAATGTTGTTAAATGATCATTATTAAACAAATTATAAGTATTTACAACAAACCATACAAATAAATGATAATAATTTACTAATTTTCCTTTATAAATTATATTATATTACAATCAGAATAATTACTACAATTAGAATACATACTCGGGATTATTGGTTCCAACCACCTTCCCTATCACTAAATGTTTCAGACTATGATCAAAAATTCACACTCTTCCGCTGATGGAGTGCTTCCTACTGTTTGATGGTTAATTGAGTGTAAGATGTCCTTGTTCTGGACTTCACTTTAACGATAAAGTTGGTCTAGTGAGACATGCTGCTATAATGCGGTGATCACTATAATATTTTTGAGGAACATGCTGCCAAGATGCAGTGACCATTACTAATAGTTGTGAGATATGCTGCTATAATGCGGTGATCACTACAATATTTTTGAGGAACATGCTGACAAGATGCAGTGACCATTACTAATAGTTGTGAGATATGCTGCTATACTGCGGTGATCACTACAATATTTTTGAGGAACATGCTGACATGATGCAGTGACCATTAGTAATAGTTGTGAGATATGCTGCTATAATGCGGTGATCACTACAATATTTTTGAGGAACATGCTGACAAGATGCAGTGACCATTACTAATAGTTGTGAGATATGCTGCTATAATGCGGTGATCACTACAATATTTTTGAGGAACATGCTGACATGATGCAGTGACCATTACTAATAGTTGTGAGATATGCTGCTATACTGCGGTGATCACTACAATATTTTTGAGGAACATGCTGACATGATGCAGTGACCATTACTAATAGTTGTAAGATATGCTGCTATACTGCGGTGATCACTACAATATTTTTGAGGAACATGCTGACATGATGCAGTGACCATTACTAATAGTTGTGAGATATGCTGCTATAATGCGGTGATCACTACAATATTTTTGAGGAACATGCTGACATGATGCAGTGACCATTACTAATAGTTGTGAGATATGCTGCTATACTGCGGTGATCACTACAATATTTTTGAGGAACATGCTGACATGATGCAGTGACCATTACTAATAGTTGTAAGATATGCTGCTATACTGCGGTGATCACTACAATATTTTTGAGGAACATGCTGACATGATGCAGTGGCCATTACTACGTGTGAGATATTCTGCTACTGCAGTGATTACTACAATCTATCTTGAGGAATATTCTGACAGGCTGCAGTGACCATTACTACGTGTGAGATATTCTGCTGCTGCAGTGATTACTACAATCTATCTTGAGGAATATTCTGACAGGCTGCAGTGACCATTACTAAGTGTGAGATATTCTGCTGCTGCAGTGATTACTACAATCTATTTCGAGGAAAATTCTGGCAGGCTGCAGTGACCATTAACAGTAATTGTATGTAGTAGTGAGATATGCTATGTATTGCGGTGATGATCACAACATATTTTTTCAGTACATATTTATTTGAAATGTCTTATGGCATTGATTATTGCCATCATCATTATAACTTATGATATGAGAAATGCTGTATCGCTATGATCTATGATTAAATATTATATTTTACTACCAATACCTACAGTGATCAGTAGAAAAATACCCGCTAAGCACGTTTTATGTGCCGAAATTGTACAGTGATTCATATAGAATAATAATGAAAACCTATTTACTTACTTACTTACTTTACAAATGATGGTAAACAATAACCAGAGATTTGGTCCTATAATTTTATGTGTATTATACAGGGTGTCTCATTTAAATCGACATCCCAGAATCAACAAACAAGTTCATCTACAACAGATTGATTATTTTTTTTGAAGCATCTGACCACCTAATTTTCAGTTTAGTGAACTGCATTAATTTAGGAACAAATACTTGTTATTATTTTATATTTTATGGTCAAATAATTTATTTGATTTTTTATAATGACTGAGCAAGTTTGTTAACAAATAATTTATTTTATTAATTTTTCAGTATTATTTTAATGAAATTACTTTTGTGAACTAGATATAATTCTGTGAACCTTACATATTTGTATGAGGGCATACAAACTCGAATGGCCGCAACGGAATGGGGTCATTCCGACTACAGGACGGCCGTCTGTTAGCTTAGACAAATCCTTAATATTATTATTAATTATCAGTTTAATTTACTACATGTTTTGTTTGGTTTATATAAGTGGTTTCATGTTAAATAGATAAATAAATGTAAAACATGATTTTGAGGCGCCCTCCAGCGGGCGGTGGGTGTACCAGAGTGGGCGCGCTCGCCGGCCATTCGAGAACAATGTTATGAGGCAGGAGATGCGTTTGGTCATTATTTTGGTATTTAGTCCTGTATACTAGTGTGGAAATCGAAAATAAAACATGTAATTGTGGAAGATATAAGCTGAGTATTCTTTGTGGAGTCGGTGGATCGGCGTCTTGGTTGGTAATGTTAATAATTGTTATATAAGATTTGTCGGCGAACCAGTTAATATTCTTCATATAATATCCATAGCTGCGGCAATGGGCTTGCCCCGTCACGCATATTGGAATATTGAATAGCCTGCTCACATCTCGGCACAATTTCACGGTAATTTTAGCTCAAGCTCCGAAAATCTAATTAGAAAATTGTTTTTTTACGGGTTTCCTTTCCCTTTTGTGAAATTAATTAATTTACCCGAAATATACACAGGCGTTTTATTTCTGCTGTTGAATTATTATGAGTTATTGGGGTAGATCTATCGGCCAACCCTCTGGCTGGACTTTGGACTCAATCAGAAAACTGAAGTCTTACGTAAAAAAGTGGCCAAGTGCGAGTCGGACTCGCCCATGAAGGGTTCCGTAGTATCATGTAATTAATAGACTGGATTTTTGAGTTGTAACTTTGTTTTTCATAGTATTTGTATGAATGACAAAGTTATCTTTACAGTTTTTAATAAATGTTTTATATCTTAAAAACTGCTCATTATATTTTGTTCAAACCAATT
>OY735274.1:9778523-9852012 GCA_963457715.1 Argyresthia albistria | reverse complement strand
GCAAATAGCAAATCATTGTTTTTACTTATCAGCTACAGCATTCCTGCCTCAACAGTGGTGACCCCGACGTGATTAAAAACACGCAACAACAAATTACGCAAAATGGCCAATCAGGATCAAACCCAAGGATCTTCAACCGATTACAAAGAACTCTCCGGCATATCAGTGAATATGAGAATACCACCCATCTGGCGTGATAGACTTCGCCTTTGGTTCGCCCAGTTCGAGTCAATCGTCTCTTCTCACAAAAAAGGAGACAAGGCTATGTATGACCTCGTAGTCGGACAGCTGGAGCGCCAGGACATCGATGAAATATGCGACATTATGTTAGACCCACCGGAAAACAACAAGTATCCAGCAATTAAGAAGCGCTTATTAGAAGTCTACGAGGATTCAGAGCAGCGCCGAATCCAAAGATTATTTTCTGAAATGGAGCTCGGTGACAACAAACCCTCCCAGCTACTGCGGCGCATGCAGTCTCTCGCCGGCAACAACATTCCCGAGTCAACGCTACGCATTATGTGGACCAATCACCTGCCTCAGTCAGCACAAGCCGCACTAACGATTAGCGAAACAATAGCCAAGAAAACGGATCTGAACGAACTCGCACTTGTCGCAGATAGAATATTGGAACAAACCAACGTTTGCTCAGCCGCACGCTCCGTTTCAATTGCCGCCGTCGACCACCAACAACCATCCACGTCATCCAGTCCGCAGAAAAGTGCTGAAAATCATGAAGAAATGACCATACACGAAAAAATTGACATGCTTGTCTACGAAATCGCGGAATTGAAAGCACAGCGACGAGACGACCAACGCAGAGCACCGTTCCGCCGTGACTGGCGCGGGCGCAGTGAGCGCACTGGCAGCGGCAACGCACGAAGACCGCACCTCTCTCACTCCAGCGCACCTCACATGTACTCGCAACAGGGCCCGCTTACCGCCGCCAATGATACCTGCTACTATCATCGTCGCTATGGAAGGAATGCGCAGAGATGCACACGGCCATGCAAGTTTGATCATAACAACTTTACTTCGCCGTCGGAAAACTAAATACAGCGTTGGCTGAGACGGCAACCGGCGCTTGGAATAATTCACACCGTCTATTCGTCTACGACAAGCAGTCAAAGCTATCGTTTCTGATCGACACCGGTGCAAATATTTCCGTCATTCCCAAACAAAAGGGAAGACGTGCGGAACCAACGAAACTATCATTGTATGCAGCCAACAATACCGTCATACCAACATATGGCGAGAAAACATTGGACCTGGACCTCAGCTTAGGAAGACCCTACCGATGGAAGTTTGTCATTGCAGCAGTCAGTAAGCCAATACTAGGCGCTGATTTCTTACAACATCATCAACTTCTCGTCGACATCGCCGGTCGATCACTGATCGATAAAGTCACCAATCTTTCCATCAAAGCACCGTTATGCAGTTCATCGGTGCCTACAATTCGCACCATTGACATCGGACAAAAGTACCACGACATTTTGGCAGAATTCCCAGACGTCACACGATTATCATCAATGAAGGAGTGTCCCAAGCATGACGTGGAACATCACATAGAAACCACGGGTCCACCTATATATTCAAAGGCGCGGCCAATTCCTCCGCATCGCTATCATGCAGTCAAGAAAGAATTCGAAGACATGATGCAGCAGGGCCTATGCCGTCCCAGCAAAAGCCCTTGGTCGACGCCTCTTCACGTTGTACCCAAGAAGAATGGAGACCTTCGAGTTTGCGGAGACTACAGAAGGCTTAACTCCGTCACAAGACCAGACCGGTACCCAATACCGAGACTGAAAGATTTCACCTATCAACTCAGCGGGAAGGAAATATTTTCAACGTTGGATTTGAACCGGGCGTACCAGCAACTGCCAGTCTTAGAAGCCGATATTGAGAAAACAGCCATTATTACACCTTTCGGTTTGTTTGAGTTCCCAAGAATGTGCCCAGGACTCAAGAACGCGGGCCAAACCTTTCAACGGTTCATCCATCGAGTACTTCAAGGCCTTGACTATGCGTTTCCATTCGTGGATGACGTCATACTCGCTTCTACTACGGAAGAGGAACACGCTAGACACCTCCGCGCAGTTTTACAACGATTGAACGAGTTCGGCATCACTATTAACGCGTCGAAATGCGTACTTGGACAAGAAGAAGTTAAATTTCTTGGTTACTCAGTATCCAAGGATGGCATCAAACCACTCGAAGAGAAAGCTCAAGCTATCGTCACGTTCCCGAAACCGACAACAATACAAGAATTGCGAAGATTCCTCGGCATGCTAAATTTTTACCGAGAAAACATTCCAAAGGCCGCGGAAATACAAGCGCCACTGAATTCTTACCTTCACAACTCTAAGAAGAATGACAAAAGCAAAATCGTATGGAACGACGAAGCAGAAAAAGCATTCAACTCGAGCAAAGACTGCATACGTAACGCAGCTTTGCTCGCGCATCCGTCTGCCTCCGCCCCCCTCGCCCTCATGTGTGACGCATCCGACTCGAGCGCAGGAGCGGTACTACAACAGCGAGTAAACAACGCCTGGCAACCACTCGGCTACTTTTCCAAGAAGTTTTCGCCTACACAGCAGCGATACAGCACATACGATCGCGAGCTGTTGTCTATCTACATGGCACTGAAACACTTCAGGAAGATGTTCGAAGGGCAACATCTCACCGTATTCACCGACCATAAACCGCTGACCTATGCGATCAACAAGCCGCCGTCTGACAACGACACGCCCCGACGAACGCGTCAACTACTTTTCATCAGCGAGTTTACAACAGATGTACGACACATCAGCGGGCAAGATAACGTCGTCGCAGATGCTCTGTCACGCATAGAAGCTATCACATGCCCCGCCCCCATCGACTACAGGGAGCTCGCCGCTGCACAAGAGACGGACACACAAATTAAACCGCTACTGCTACAAAGAAATTTGCAACTAAAGAAGATGAATATACCTAACTCAAACGAGATGATTTACTGCGAGATATCTACATCACACGTTCGACCTTATCTCCCTGAAGACTTTCGTCGCATCGCATTTAACGCCGTGCACAACATAAGCCACCCAGGCATTAGAACCACGCGCAAGCTCATGCAAGAGAAATACTTCTGGCCTTCCATGAACACGGACATCGGCAACTGGGCCAAAACATGTACTTCGTGTCAACAAGCCAAGATTCAAAGACACACATCGAGCAACATAGCGACCTTTCCTCCGTGCGACCGTTTCGAGCATATCCATGTTGACATTGTTGGGCCGCTATGCACGACAGCGCAAGGGCATCGCTATCTCGTCACTATAATCGACCGCAAGACTCGATGGCCTGAAGCCTTACCCGTGCAAGAAATAACCGCCGAAACTATAGCGAGGACTGTTTACGAGGGATGGATAAGCCGCTTCGGATGTCCGGCCAGCCTCACCAGCGACCAAGGCCGCCAATTTGAAAGTCAACTTTTCTGTGCACTGGCGAAATTACTCGGCATTGAGAAAATACGAACTACTGCATACCATCCACAAAGTAACGGGATAGTAGAACGCTGGCATCGCTCACTCAAAGCAGCGCTTATGGCCCGTTTAGAAAACATCAACAAGTGGACAGACGAACTACCTACTGTTCTATTGGGGCTACGAGCAGCGACGCGACCGGACACAGGAACAAGCGCAGCTCAACTTACATACGGGCGCGCACTTCGCCTGCCAGGCGATTTCATCGCATCTCCAGCAAGAGGGGTGTCAACGCGGCCAATGGAAATGACTCACAACTTCGTCAATCAGCTGGCACAACAGATCAATGACCTCCGTCCGGTAGAACGTAAACAAAGCAGACAACGTACGATTTTCGTGCACAAGGACTTGCACACATGTGAATACGTCTTCATGCGTGTTGACGCTGTACGAAGACCTCTGCAGGCACCCTACGAAGGACCCTATCCGGTGTTACAAAGATGCGACAAGTACTTTTTACTACAATTGCCGGGTCGACAAGTCAACGTGTCCATCGATCGCCTCAAACCAGCTTACACTATGAGCGAAGAGTCGTCTGAGGAAAACATAGAACGGAGGACAAGATCAGGACGTGTTGTTAGACCTCCCGTACGCTTCGCTTGAGGGGGAGCACTGTAGCAGCATCGACACAGCGACTCATACTGAAGATCGAGAGGCGCGGCCCGGTTTATTATATGGTGTGAGACAGCCTATCATGCATTCCACTCGCACCCTCCGCACATCGTAATCCTCTTGCGCGATCCTTACAGGGTCAGCTATTTTGTATATATTGTATTATAATATTAAATAAACTGTCTCAGTTCGCAAATAGCAAATCATTGTTTTTACTTATCAGCTACAGCATTCCTGCCTCAACAAAGGTAACAGACGATGCTACAAAATTCTACCACATACTGGCCACTCTCGACCGCCAGTATGCTGCAGAGATTGAGGATGTGCTTACTGGCCCTCCCGACTACTCCAAGCTGAAGGCCGAGCTCATCAAGCGGCTTTCAGTGTCTAAGGAGAACAAGGTGAAGCAGCTGCTGACCCACGAGCAGCTCGGGACCCGCAAGCCGTCGCAGTTCCTACGCCACCTGCAGCACCTGGCCGGACCCGACATTCCTTCGGACTTCGTGCGGACCATCTGGACCAGCCGGTTACCTACCTCGCTGCAGCCAATCGTCGCGTCGCAGCCGACGTTAGGTATTGACGCACTCGCCGAGCTCGCCGACCGCGTCTATGACATCGCAGCACCAGCGCAGCAGGTGGCAGCAACCACATCATCATCGTCAGCAGCAGGATCACCTATTGAGGAATTAACGCGGCAAGTAGCTGAGTTGACGCGACAAGTGAGCGCCCTTACTACGCAGTCACAGCACCGCTCCCGCAGCACCGAGCGCCGAGGTGGAGACCAGCGCAGCCGTTCCACGTCACGACGTTCCACTTCCAATTACCAAAGGTACCCGATCTGCTGGTACCACTCAAAATACGGATCCAAGGCGCGTCAGTGTATCAAGCCCTGTGACTACAAACCGGGAAATGCTCCGAGCAGTCAGTGATGGCGACGGCCGACTGCCACAACCTAAGCACAGGTCGCCTATTCATCACGGACCGTATTACACAGACACAGTTCCTCATAGACACCGGAAGTGATATTTGTGTTTACCCTGTATCTGCTTTTCGTGAGCGCCGTTGTAAAACTACTTATCAACTTACTGCTGCCAATGGCTCGGCTATCGATACGTACGGCTTTATACAACTTAATTTGAATTTAGGCCTACGCCGCAACTTTCCGTGGCGCTTTATTATCGCTGACGTCACAAAAGCAATCATAGGTGTAGATTTTTTAACGCATTACCGCATAATAGTCGATGTTAGCCAACAAAAACTTACCGATGGCCTAACCAATGTTAGTTCTGTAGCCTGTTTAGATATAAATAGCTCTCTTGTTCTAAGTGTAAAGGTAGCGACTGGTGGTGACGGTAGGTATAATAAAATTTTGTTAGAATATCCGGAAATAACACGTCCCGCTGGTACTCCGGGTATTATAAAACACAACACAACACACCACATACGCACTACACCGGGTCCACCTGTCTCATGTTCCCCACGTCGTCTAGCCCCGGATAAGTTAAAAATCGCGAAACAAGAATTCGACACTATGATAGATAACGGGACAGCACGTCCGTCTGACAGTCCCTGGTCGTCGCCTCTTCACCTTGTTTCTAAGAAAGATAACGGGTGGCGCCCGTGTGGTGATTATAGGCAATTAAATGCACGTACCATACCTGACCAATACCCAGTTAGACATATACAAGATTTTTCGCACTGTCTGTCCGGTTGTACTATATTTTCAGTGGTAGATTTGGTTAAAGCTTACAACCAAATCCCGGTTACTGAACAGGATATACCCAAGACTGCGATAACCACACCGTTCGGACTTTACGAATTTCCTTACATGACGTTTGGTCTTAGGAATGCGGCACAAACCTTTCAAAGATTTGTCGACGGACTAACTCGTGGTCTCGACTTTTGCTATCCGTATCTCGAAGATTTCTTGATTTTCAGCAAAACGTCACAGGAGCACGAAGACCACTTGCGCCAGCTCTTCGAACGCATGCGCAGCTATGGTGTACTTGTCAACACAGCCAAGTGCGTTTTTGGCATGTCGGAAATCACGTTTCTAGGCTATTCAATCTCCGAAAAGGGCACTAAACCACTGAAAAGCAAGGTACAGGCCATTGCTGAGTTCACACCCCCAAAAACCGTCCGAGAACTCCGTCGATTTTTGGGGATGGTGAATTTTTACAGGCGATTTCTGCCAAATGCCGCCCAAATTCAAGCGCCGCTCAATGCCTTGCTTACAGGGTCGGTTAAAGCTTCCCATCCAGTCAACATAGAAGGGGATTCCCTCAAAGCATTCGAAGCTTGTAAGAAGAGCTTATGTGATGCAGCACTTTTGGCACACCCCGACTCGTCAGCTAAGTTAGGACTGGTCACTGATGCCTCCGATACGGCAATAGGTGGAGTCCTACAGCAGCTGAAGGATGGAGACTGGCAGCCCCTAGCATTTTTCTCTCGCAAGTTGAGCCCAACGCAAACAAAGTACTCACCGTATGACCGCGAGCTCCTTGCCATCTATGAGAGTATAAAATATTTCAGGCATATGCTAGAGGCCCACAACTTCACTATCTATACTGACAACAAACCGTTATGTTACGCTTTTCATGAACGGAAAAGTAACTGCTCGCCACGTCAGTATAGACACCTCGACTTCATCTCGCAGTTCACCACAGACATCGTCTTTATTGCCGGCAAAGACAACTTGGTTGCCGATACACTGTCGCGCGTAGAAGAACTGCAGTCACCTGTCGATCTCGAAGTGATGGCCAATCTCCAAGACCAAGACCCAGAGCTCGCTGAGCATCTTAAAGGCGACACTTCACTTCGTCTTACCAAAATGAACATCCCTGGGAGTCGTGCCATGTTGTACTGCGATGTTAGTACACCGACACCCAGGCCTTTTGTTCCCAAACAACTGCGTAAGCAGATTTACGACTGTCTTCACTCTCTTAGCCACCCCGGTGCCAACGCCACCGCCAAACTCGTTGCTCAACGATTCGTTTGGCCACTGTTACGGAAAAACTGCCGTGAATGGGCGAAAGCGTGTTTGACTTGCCAGCGCACGAAGGTAACTAGACACGTTGCTTCACCGTTAGGTACAAACGACTTACCTTCAGCGCGTTTCCAACACGTCCATTTAGACCTTATCGGTCCACTGCCGTCCGCTGGTGGCTTTCGGTATTGCCTCACAGCCGTTGATCGCTTCACGCGATGGCCGGAAGCTGTACCTATTATCGATATCACCGCCGAAACAGTGGCCAAAGCGTTTGTCAGCTGTTGGGTATCCAGATACGGTTGTCCCACTGAGATCGTCACCGATCGCGGGGCTCAATTTTTATCAGCTCTGTTCGAGCAGCTGTCAAAGTCCATAGGTTTCGATCACCGTAGGACAACAGCTTATCACCCACAGTGTAATGGCTTGGTGGAGAGATTTCACCGGCAGCTAAAGGCAGCGATTACCTGTCATGCCGACGCCAACTGGACAGAGTCGCTGCCACTTGTACTTTTAGGCATTAGAAGCGCTGTAAAAGAAGATCTTCAAGCATCATCAGCCGAGCTGGTGTACGGTGAACCCCTACGTCTACCTGGTGAATTTTTTGGTCATGACGTCCCAGGTTACACCACCGACATCACCGATTTTTCAGCCCGCATGAAGTCCTTCGCCGAGCGCATACGACCAGTCCCACCTCAGCACCATTCCAACACTCGTAAAGCCTTCGTATTTAAGGATTTAGCCAGCTGCAGTCACGTATTTCTTAGGGAAGAAGTGTCACGCGGCTCATTTCAGCCAGCTTATGTAGGGCCATTCGAAGTACTTAAGAGAGGGGCAAAGACTTTTAAGATACGTGTGCGAAACAAAGACGTCATAGTGAGCATAGACCGATTAAAACCAGCCTATATACTAGACGACAACTTGTCCCAACCGCGATATGACCCCGTACCGCCAGACACTCACCCCCCACCCCCGCCCCTTCAATCACGGTCACAGGATACTCCCATTAGGACTACACGTTCAGGTCGGAGAGTCCATTTCCCAGATTTTTATCGCCCTTAGCCGGTCTCTGGAGGGGAGTGATGTAGGTGACTCGTTATATTTAACCTTATATTTAGTTTATTGTTGTATATTATTTATGCTGTACATAACATTTATTATAATTATTTTCTTACTTATTTACGTATTCTATTTACTCACACTAATACATTCATTACTCTCATACATCACTCTTTTGTACTTTCATCATACAAAACTAAATATTATTAATTTAGCAAGCGAACCCGCGCGCGATCATCTGTATGGCTGGTCCTATTGTTCGTCGTTGACGTCACTAGGAGCAGCCGCCCAGCCTCGCTGCGCGCGCGCCGCCCGCCAGTCGGAATCTAACCTCAGACGCGAAGCCTGTGTCGGTTTTACGCTTGCGCTCCACTCGCTACCGCTCGCGATCTATTTATTTTGCTTGTACTGCTTTCGCCTGCTTTCTCTTTGAACTTTACTTCCTTCCTTGTGATTATTACCATCTGTGTCTACGCTATCCGCATCGTTCTGTATATAAAGGATAGGTCTATGTGGCCAAATAAACCGTTTAAAGTAAACAGTGATTTATCGTGTTATTTGCTAGCATCAACACTCAGCCACCTACATAGCTACCTATACCTTTAATACCCCTCATTATGCAACAGTTTCATAAACTATGTATTACACACTAGGTCGCAGGGGCACATAATGGGCTCTACTCACGATGCAATCTGTCTCGCGATTTGTTTCCTGCAACTTGTATTTCTCTCTCTGTCTATCCTCTCTATGTCTATCTTCCTGTTCTGTCCTTCTCTAGCGGTTGCAAGGTAACCTGCCTTCTATGAGTTGCAGCGATAGATTGCAAGCCAGGTTGCATCGTGAGTAGAGCCTATAAGAATGTGCATCATGTATGCGCGGACGCTCACCTCATGACGTAGAGCGCTCTCCGCGGTAACAGCACGTCCGCCGTGAGCTCCGGCCGCGCGGTGTGCGCGAGCCGCATCACCGCCGCCGACAGCAGGCACAGGCCCGCGATCACGTCGCCGCAGAACTGCGAGCCGGGGAACCAGACCATATTGGTGCCTTTCTTTGCGTAGATCACATAAGATTTTCCATGAGATGCCACAACAATCGCATGCGATGCGGCGTTTCAATGGATCGACGGGCGTCGATATGAAGTTGGGTGTACAGTACAGATCCACCACTATAACGAGAGAACTGCCAGGCGGAACTACTGAAGCCACTATAAAAACGTCACTTCGCCTGTCAGTTGTTGGCGTATTTAAGATTAATGAAACTCTTTGCTGTTCAGTTGGCGTAGATAGTGGCGCATCGCTCCATTCTCTAGCTAACGTGGTTTCTGTACGGGTAGCGTATCGCACCGCACATTACTTTATAACTTTAGTCTAATAAACTCAATCAACAGCAAAGCACGTCTTTCAATAATTTCGCTCCGTCGCGTTACGGGCGCCCTACTCGCCCGTACATTTGGTCCTTCGAGCTAAAACTGTAACCAGAGCCAGTGTGTGATACGATACCATGCTAGTGCTATACGAAGTGAACAGTTTAAAACAAATCTTAACAGAATATAGTGATTAGTGGATTATTAAAAGGAGTGCTTTAACATAACAAACATAACATTTTCCTGTGATTCGTTTTCGCTGAGCCTGACACCAAGGCTCGCGAGCTGCTGCTGCCGCCTACCGACTGTGGGCAGGCGCCGCTGCAGAGGACCCAGGACAACAACATCGGGTTTCCTAAGTAGCCGAACAATCGGTGAGCTCGTTCCATTTAATACTTTGCGTTAACATTGCGGTATTAAAATGACGACAAAAGAACTTTTGCTTAGGCAATCGGCGCTGGTGGAGGCCATTCTAACAATTCAAACAAATTTCAAGAAGGACAGCCCTTCGCGAAAAAAAACTCTAGAGTATCATGATGAACGATTGGATGCTTTGGAGAGGAATTGGAAACAATTCAACGACAATGATACTTTGCTTTCGGCATCAGCTGTGCCGAAGGAGGGGGAGTACTTCGTGGAAAATGTTTACGACAAGATCACCCTAACATACCAACAAACAAAAAACATGATTCAATTTTCAAAACAGAAGCTTGAATTAACATTACAACAAGAAGAATTAGCGAAACAGTACGCGCAGTTCAAACAAAACATTGCTGAAACCAGCGAAAACAAGGACATCAATCATGGAGTTGCTGCCCAAACAATCCACCAGGGAACATCCTTGGAACAGGCATACGATCAACAAACAGATACTATGCTAAATGAACAGAAAACAAACATAAAAGCTTTTGAACGCGCCATAATGAACATGAACATCAACAATTTAACAGAAAAATGGCAGTTGGAAGACAAGCTGAAAACAATAACATCCCGATGGGAAAACATTGATAAACTGTTCTGGAAAATGGACAATTTATTTGGTGACATGTCGCCCTACGAACAACAATATAACGAACTCGAGAACATGTACGACTCAGCAAAAGCTCAAATCAACTCAAAAATTTGGGCTCACAAACACCAAGAAAAATCTGCTCCGAAAATAGTTTTGCCGACTTTTGGAGGAAACTTTTCTCAGTGGATAACATTCAAGGATTTATTCATCGAAACAGTACATACAAATGCCTTCATATCCAATGCACAAAAAATGCAACACCTCAAATCAAAATTAACAGGCGAAGCAGAACGTCACGTCCAGCATCTACCTATAAGTTCTGAAAACTACGAGTCGTGCTGGGACCTGCTTCAACAGCGGTACAACAACATAAGGATGCTTTTCTCCTACCACGCCAATATCTTACTAAATCAACCGTCTATTACAACCCCGAACGCATTTCAAATCAAAAGAATGCTTTATACAACTATGGAGGCATTAAACGCTATCAGCAACCTGAAAATCAACACTGAAAATTGGGACCCATTGCTGATATACATCTTGCTGCAAAAACTCGGCACAGAAACATCTGAGGACTTCATAGAATCGCTAAAAAACCCCAGGGAGATACCTAAACTTAGTAGCCTTTTTGACTACCTGGAAAACAAATTCTTGTCAAAGGAACCTACTGCTAAGTATACTCAACCTATCAAACAAGAAAAACAGCAAGCGGTATCCTCAAACAATACAAACAGCTCCAATAACAATACCTACAACAAGAAACCATCCATTTCACAACAAAATAAATCAAAAACACATTATAATTTCGCAATAATTTGTCCAAAGTGTGCGAACAATCATGGATTATACCAATGCGAACAATTCTTAGAAATGACACCGGCGGACCGATTGAAAAATGCACGTAACCTAAACGTGTGCACTAACTGCCTATTTTCACACAGCGGTCAAAATTGTACTTCAAGCAAGAAATGCAAGACCTGCGGTGGATCACATAACACGCTTGTTCATGACGCGATTGTAACCGGACCAAACAAACATAACAACCGACTCAGTAGCAATCACGTGGGAACTGAACAAAATGAAGTACTTTTAGCAACAGTAAAAATTCAAGTGAAATCTGCAGATGGAACTTACAAAATATTGAGAGGACTTCTGGACCAAGGGTCACAGGTATCGATCATCACCGAAAATGCCGCACAAAGATTGAATCTGAAACGAAAAAAGATGTCTGCGACTGTCTCGGGAATCGGGAGCCCATCTAACAAATGCAAGGGTGTAGTACGTCTGGAATGCAAGTCTCAACATAATGCCTACATACTTACTACAAACGCCCTGATTATGAACACTTTAACAAAACAATTGCCCCAACAAACATTCGACAAGAAATCGTTCGAACATTTGAGGAATTTAACATTGGCCGACCCTGACTTCAATGTGTCAGGAAACATTGATATTTTACTGGGCGCCGACGTATATTCGGATATACTTATGGAAGGCCTGATAAAAAACAAAAAAACACCGATAATCGCCCAGCAGACACAGTTTGGGTGGATTATATGTGGAAAATATCCACAAACATTGAACTGCTTCATGACAACAAACAACATGGATGAAATTGCCAAATTTTGGGAGCAGGAGGAAATTACCTCGAACGAACAAACATTCACAAAAACAAATGATCAAACAGAACAGTGGTATGCAGAAACTACCACTAGGTTGCCTGACGGGAGATACCAAGTTAGGTTGCCCTTAAAACAAAACATTGGACAACATTTGGGCACATCCAAACCACAGGCGGTGGCCCAGTTTAAACAAATCGAACGAAAAATGCAAAGAAACATTGAATTCGCTCGTGACTACAAGAGTTTCATGGATGACTACAAGATTTTGGGCCACATGAAAAGGTCACTTACAAACAAAGCCACATTGCAATATTATCTCCCGCACCATGGAGTAATAAGAGCGGATGCGGTAACAACAAAAATCCGAATCGTGTTTAATGGATCGGCAAAAACAAGCACTAAACAAAGTCTAAATGATCTGATGGAATGCGGCCCAAACCTTCAGGCCGACCTTCAAAAAATATTGCTTCAGTGGAGAGAACAAAAATACGTGTTAACTGCAGATGTAGAAAAAATGTATAGATATATTACTATGCACCCAGAAGACCAGCCCCTACAGATGATAGTTTGGAGAGATTCCCCTGACCAGCATCTGCAGGAGTACCAGTTATGCACTGTCACCTACGGAACTAAGGCGGCGCCATTCTTAGCTCTTAGAACATTAAAACAGCTGGGGGTGGATGAAGGGAACAAGTACCCTGAAGCAAAAACAGTACTGGAAAACAATTTTTTTGTTGACGACGCCCTATTTGGTGAACAAACAATCGATGAGGCAAGGTCAACCAGAAACAGTCTGATCGAACTGTTGCGGTGTGGAGGATTCAACCTGCGAAAATGGTCGAGCAATGATCCACGGCTAGTGGAAGACTTACCAGAACATATGAGAAATCCGCGAAATTTCGACTTTACCGACACCGAAACATCAAAAACATTGGGTCTAGGGTGGAATCCTAAGAACGACGAGTTTGTATTTTCATCCACTCTGAAACAAAATCAACAAACAAAACCAACAAAACGGAACATTTTGAGCGACATATCAAGCCTTTTTGACCCACTAGGATGGTTGTCACCCATAACAATAAAAACAAAAATCCTATTTCAACAAATATGGATGTCCAAGGTCGACTGGGACGACACGGTTCCTGAAAACATAGAAAAGGAGTGGAGAAACATTAGAGAAGACCTGCATTCGATTGAACAGCTGAGAGTTAAGCGATGGCTCGAAACAAACAACGATAACACAAACTGCCACTTACACGCGTTTTGTGACGCTTCTGAAAGAGCGTTTGCGACGGTCGTATACATAGTAGTTCGGGACCAGAACGGAATGAACAAGATCAACATGGTGGCGGCCAAAACGAAGGTTGCACCTCTAAACAAAACACAAACATTACCCCGTCTCGAATTATGCGGAGCTGTGCTTTTGGCGAAACTCGTTAACAAAATAAAGTCCAGCTTCAAAACACAAAACATTCAAGTCACCGCTTGGACTGATTCAATGGTTGTGCTGGGATGGCTCAACGGTGACATTAACAGATGGAAGGCTTTTGTAGCAAACAGGGTGAAGGAGATACTTTCAGTCATACCAGCTCAAGAGTGGAAACACGTACGGTCTGAACAAAATCCTGCAGACTGTGCGTCACGGGGCCTTTTCCCTTCGCAACTCTCCGTTTATCAACTTTGGTGGGAAGGGCCAGAATGGCTCAGAAATGAAGAGCAACATAACAAAACAGATAACGAGCCGAGCCGATACGACACGGACATCGAGTTAAAAGCTCATGTTACCACTATTGATAGCGGCGAGCCTAACATCATAACAAAGCTATTAAACAACTGTAGCTCCATTATAAAAATAACAAACACTATCGCTTGGGTGTTGCGTTTCATAACATCGGCACGCGACCGACAAGCGAGGCAGAGATGCTCAGAACAGCTGACGCTAGCAGAAATGCAACGCGCGCATTCCGTTCTTATCAAACAGGTTCAACGGGAACATTTCAATCAAGAAATAAACGATTTGGACATGTTTCAAAAGATAAACAGCAAAAGCCGAATTTTGAAATTAAATCCTTACTTGGACAAAGAAGGTATCTTACGAGTGGGAGGAAGATTGAGTAATTCGAGCATGCCAGAAAACACGAAACATCCGATTATCATCCCAAGCAACAGTCGCTTAGCCGAACTTTTAGTATGGCATGCGCACAACATAACTTTGCACGGGGGAGCAAGACTCACGCTCGCTACGTTGCGACAAACATACTGGCCTATAGGAGGGAACAATACAATTAAAAAACAATTACGACAGTGTGTAAAATGCTGCCGGTTCAACACAACAAAAACAAATCAGTTGATGGGAGACTTACCAACTCCGAGAGTAACACCGGCCCCACCATTCTACAACACGGGGGTCGATTTTACCGGCTTCATAGAACTAAAAATTAACAAAGGCCGTGGAGTGCGAACAAGTAAAGGCTACATTGCGATTTTTGTTTGCCTGGCAACAAAGGCGGTTCACCTTGAACTGGTGTCCGACCTTACAACACCAACATTTATACAAGCCCTGAAAAGAATGGCGGGAAGAAGGGGGTGTCCCCACCACATGTACAGTGATCAAGGATCCAACTTTTTGGGGGCAGCCAACGAACTGAACAACATGGGCATAGAATGGCATTTTATTGCCCCGAGATGGCCAACTGCGGGAGGCCTTTGGGAGGCCGCAGTTAAATCAACAAAATACCACCTGAAGCGAGTCTTAGGAGAACAGAAATTAACTTACGAGGAGTTCCTAACACTGCTCACCCAAATTGAGGCCTGCCTAAATTCAAGACCCATCAGCCCATTAACAGAAGATGTCGAAGACTTAGAAGTTTTAACACCGGGCCATTTCTTGATAGGAAGACCGATAGTAGGAGTACCACAAAAAAACCTTTTTGATCACCAGATAAGCCCACGCAACAGATGGCAAATGGTCGAGAAAATGAGTCAACAATTCTGGCAAAAATGGTCCAACGAATATCTAAGCCAGCTTCAAGAAAGATGCAAGTGGAACAAAACAATACCAAACATAACAAAAGGAGATATTGTTCTGATCAAAGAGGACAACATGCCTCCAGCAAAATGGGCGCTGGGCAGAGTACAGGAAGTTCACCCAGGCAAGGACGAACTGGTGCGAGTTGCAACACTAAAAACAGAAAATGGAGTCCTCAAGCGACCCGTTTCGAAAATCGCACCACTTCCGGTCAACATACAACATCAACAACAACAAACTGCGGATTCTGGCGAAAACAACAACAATCCCAACAATAAACGCAAGAGGCGTAGATTACCAATATCAACACTTCTTTGCTACCTGCTAACAGTCCTCGCAGTTTTCGGACAATCGCAACAGACCACGGGTGAACAAATATCACAATACCTAAACATAACATCATTTCAACAAAACAAGGCTATTCATTTTGATGAGATTGGGAAAATAAAATATGTACTGGATAACTGGAAGATAGTTACATATTTTAACATGACATCATATTGGAAAGGCATCGAAAACATAGAAAAACTGGTGAACCATGCAGAAACAAGATGCGATCAATTTTACTACAGAACAATGTGCGACAGAATTATGGTCGAATTATTCCAAAACATAAACGAAATCAAACATAACAACTATCTATTGAAAACAAGCAACGGCATGATACCGAGGCGCTCCGTCCGAGGATTAGTAAATGGAGTTGGATATGTCGCTAATACCTTATTTGGTGTATTAGATGAAAGGTTTGCAGAAAAATACAAAAATGACATCGAGATGGTACACTTAAATCAGCAACATCTACTGAATTTAATCAAAAATCAAACCTCCATAATAGAATGTCACAATAACATTTTGAAGAGACACGAAGAAACTATGAACAAACAATTTAATCTTCTGCAAGAACATCTGAGCATCACCGACAATTATCTAAACAAAGTGGACACCAGATTAAATGAAGCAACGAACATGGCATACTTCAACATGATAACAACAGTGGCCGCAATAATAACATCAAAATTGAGACACATACAACAGCTGTTACTGGATACTTCCATCAACCTGCACCATGGCCAAGTAGACACAAGATTACTCAGTCAGGACCAACTTTTGGAAGAACTCAACGTAATATCCGGACAACTGCCCTTGCATCTGTCACTACCGGTACAGAATGTACATCAACAATTAACAGACATTTACAAACTTCTGCGAGTGAAGTCGAGAGTTGTCGATAATTATTTTATCATGGAGATTAACCTACCTCTAACAAGTGACAATCAGTTTACATTATACAAGCCAATTCCGGTACCTATGATGACTACTCATAACAAAACAATAACAGTATCAACTAGTAATGATTACGTTGCTATAAATCTAAGAAAGGAAATTTACATGTCCCTCTCAGAAAATGATTTCACATCATGCATCAACACCGGAACAAAGAATTTTGTGTGCTCTATATCCAATCCAACATTCAACATGCACAATAATCATGTTCCTTGTGAAATCAGTATAATAACCAACACATCAAGCTCGCAATGTGTCTATGAACAGAAACAATGCAATAATAAATGGGTCACACTACAAGCTCAGAACAGCTGGCTCTATTTTTGCTGTGACGATTGTTTACTACGTGTGATATGTCAGGACGATATGATGGCAAGATCAGCACATTTAGCAGGAATTGTTACGGCAGGTCAAGGATGCATTATCAAACATGGTCACGCAACGTTTTATACGCAGTCGACGCATCAAAATAACATATATATAAACCCGGAAATTACAGTCCCAATTAAGAATTTAGGAGACATAAATAATTTGACAAGTCAAATGAACCACATATCAAAACTGAGTGTGAAACAAGAAACAGACCCGGACTTGATCAATTCACAACAGAGAATTGAAGAGATAAAAGAACAAAGTACTGTGTTGTCACCCCACGATTTACACCAGTACACCGTGTCATACACAACATTAGCTGTGGTGATGGTCACAGTTGTCGCCGCAGGATGTATATACATGCGCTGGAGGCGCCGGCACACCACTGCCGTCTATCATACAGGAGTAACAGTTCCTACAAGAGAATTTGAGATGAAACCTATCCCAAAGACAAGGGCAACGAGGAAAACTAACAGTGTTCCAAATGTGCCATTCAATATTTAAGTTATATTGGTGATTTTATATTCATTTACATTTGTTTTACATTTCATCCTGTTTCTTAAGTATTTGTTTTATATTCTTTGTTTTTGGCAGCATGTACGGGTAGCGTATCGCACCGCACATTACTTTATAACTTTAGTCTAATAAACTCAATCAACAGCGAAGCACGTCTTTTACTAATTTCGCTCCGTCGCGTTACGGGCCTCCTACTCGCCCGTACAGGCGACACTTTCGAGTGCCTGGTGGCATGTCCCTAGTATACAAGTCTGTGTCTGTCCCTAACCAACTCGCGGCAAAGCTCGGCATGCTAGGCTACTGATGATAATGACAGGTTGGGTATGTATGACACATACCTTCTCCTCCTTGAGCGGTGTCTTCGCCCCGGGCTCCTTGTCGGCGGGCTCCGCGGCGAGCGCCGGCGCCGGCTGACGAGCGGAGCCGAGCGTGGCCGAGCCGGGCCGAGCGGTCGCTGCGTGGGGTGCGGGGGATATGTAGCGACCGGTGGCTTCCGTTTGGGACAGAGGATCCAACCATAGAACAAAGTCTGTCTTCTTTCAAAATTGTACCATTTTAGAAAAGATTATGACCTGTTGCTGCTATCGTTCTTCCATTTGATTTCTCGCTTTGCGGATATTACAAAAGGCGTCACGCCTTTTCCCATACGGGGATGGCATTGCACAGTTTTGTGTACGTTCAGCCAGTCGCTACATTCCAACAAAATTGTGTTACTGCTGTAAAGTGGTTAGCTATTAATATTTCAACTAAGTAAGGTTATTGCTGCCTTAGAAATAAACTCGCTAATCTTTACCTGCCAGCTGGGTTGATTTCTATGGCAGCATTTGACGTGTATTTACATTAATTTGAAAGAGATGTCTGGCTATACAAGGGTCATCCGACATCTTTCTGCATGAGGTCACAGTGTTGGTTGGTGCCTTGGTGTTCATTTATTCTACTTGCGCCAATGATAATGAATTTTGGATTTAAATATTCTGCTACTGAATGATTTACCAATTTGCTTTCGACGGCGTATTTACAGTTGTTTCTTAGAGTTAGAACTATTGGTGTGTCTGATCTTGAAATATACTATGCTAAGAGCAACAATTTACCACTTTACAAGACAATATTCACAAAATTTTAAAAGAAAACCCAAGTACACTTTCGCAAAAATGCTGCTAATCTTGTAAAATTCCACTTGTTGCTTTAGGCCACATCGCCACCCCAAAGTCACAACAACTCACGGTTAAACTTGTTGTCGCTGGTGTATAGTTTCCCCAGCAGTCCTAGCGGCTTGCGCGGTGGTGCCAGCTGGACTCCCTCCCACCAGAACACTTCGGTGCAAGCCAGTCGCGCGCAGGGAGAAAGGTTCGGCTCTGTAGTGGGAGAAAATGGACTAGAGTAAGTATTTTTTATGTAGGAATTAGGAAGGAACAGCAGCTGCGGCGGGCTCACCTCTAGTGACGAGCTGCGGCGGGCTCACCTCTAGTGACGAGCCGGGTGAGCCGCTCCGGGAACAGCAGCTGCGGCGGGCTCACCTCTAGTGACGAGCCGGGTGAGCCGCTCCGGGAACAGCAGCTGCGGCGGGCTCACCTCTAGTGACGAGCCGGGTGAGCCGCTCCGGGAACAGCAGCTGCGGCGGGCTCACCTCTAGTGACGAGCTGCGGCGGGCTCACCTCTAGTGACGAGCTGCGGCGGGCTCACCTCTAGTGACGAGCTGCAGCGGGCTCACCTCTAGTGACGAGCCGGGTGAGCCGCTCCGGGAACAGCAGCTGCGGCGGGCTCACCTCTAGTGACGAGCTGCGGCGGGCTCACCTCTAGTGACGAGCTGCGGCGGGCTCACCTCTAGTGACGAGCTGCAGCGGGCTCACCTCTAGTGACGAGCCGGGTGAGCCGCTCCGGGAACAGCAGCTGCGGCGGGCTCACCTCTAGTGACGAGCTGCGGCGGGCTCACCTCTAGTGACGAGCTGCGGCGGGCTCACCTCTAGTGACGAGCTGCGGCGGGCTCACCTCTAGTGACGAGCCGGGTGAGCCGCTCCGGGAACAGCAGCTGCGGCGGGCTCACCTCTAGTGACGAGCCGGGTGAGCCGCTCCGGGAACAGCAGCTGCGGCGGGCTCACCTCTAGTGACGAGCTGCGGCGGGCTCACCTCTAGTGACGAGCCGGGTGAGCCGCTCCGGGAACAGCAGCTGCGGCGGGCTCACCTCTAGTGACGAGCTGCGGCGGGCTCACCTCTAGTGACGAGCCGGGTGAGCCGCTCCGGGAACAGCAACTGCGGCGGGCTCATGGCCACCATATCGCGGAACTGCCGGCACAGCTGTAGCACCGCCGAGTCGCACGCCAGGCTCTCGTCCGGTGCGTGCTCGCGGAACTGACAGCCCTAAGGGAAGAGACCACACCCGAAACGATGTAGTCCCGTTGTCCACCCCCTGTCTGACAGACAGTGATTGGACAACGGGACTACACCCACTAAACAAACATTTACAATACCATGCGCTTTAACTTTCACAGAATGGTTCGTGCTCAAACCACGCCCACGCGCTTGGTGCTGTAGCACATGCATTGATTCTGGCCCCATGTCAAAGCATGTAAACTCCAAGACCTAGGTGGTATTTTGTCCCCGGGACCTCTTGCTTGGAAAGCCTCAGTCTCCACCGCAACGCTACAGAGGTCGTCACTGGTGATTGGTGAGTAGCAGCAACCTAAGGCGAAGCCACTTTCGGGAGAAACTTGCACTTGCACTTACGTGCAAGGTACAGTTTTCAAGGCGGCACAAGGCACACGCTCTAGCGGATCGATGGCGGGTGACAAAGACACGAAATTCTAAGAAGCATTCACCTTTTTAACTGCTAGGGGGACTCGCCCAGATAACACAGACAGACGCTTCTTGTGACCCCTCTATTTAACTGCTAGGGGGACTCGCCCAGATAACTGCTAGGGGACTCGCCCAGATAACACAGACAGACGCTTCTTGTGACCCCTCTATTTAACTGCTAGGGGGACTCGCCCAGATAACACAGACAGACGCTTCTTGTGACCCCTCTATTTAACTGCTAGGGGGACTCGCCCAGATAACTGCTAGGGGACTCGCCCAGATAACACAGACAGACGCTTCTTGTGACCCCTCTATTTAACTGCTAGGGGGACTCGCCCAGATAACACAGACAGACGCTTCTTGTGACCCCTCTATTTAACTGCTAGGGGGACTCGCCCAGATAACACAGACAGACGCTTCTTGTGACCCCTCTATTTAACTGCTAGGGGGACTCGCCCAGATAACTGCTAGGGGGACTCGCCCAGATAACTGCTAGGGGGACTCGCCCAGATAACTGCTAGGGGGACTCGCCCAGATAACACAGACAGACGCTTCTTGTGACCCCTCTATTTAACTGCTAGGGGGACTCGCCCAGATAACTGCTAGGGGGACTCGCCCAGATAACACAGACAGACGCTTCTTGTGACCCCTCTATTTAACTGCTAGGGGGACTCGCCCAGATAACACAGACAGACGCTTCTTGTGACCCCTCTATTTAACTGCTAGGGGGACTCGCCCAGATAACACAGACAGACGCTTCTTGTGACCCCTCTATTTAACTGCTAGGGGGACTCGCCCAGATAACACAGACAGACGCTTCTTGTGACCCCTCTATTTAACTGCTAAGGGGGACTCGCCCAGATAACTGCTAGGGGGACTCGCCCAGATAACACAGACAGACGCTTCTTGTGACGCCTCTATTTAACTGCTAGGGGGACTCGCCCAGATAACACAGACAGACGCTTCTTGTGACCCCTCTATTTAACTGCTAGGGGGACTCGCCCAGATAACTGCTAGGGGGACTCGCCCAGATAACACAGACAGACGCTTCTTGTGACCCCTCTATTTAACTGCTAAGGGGGACTCGCCCAGATAACTGCTAGGGGGACTCGCCCAGATAACACAGACAGACGCTTCTTGTGACGCCTCTATTTAACTGCTAGGGGGACTCGCCCAGATAACACAGACAGACGCTTCTTGTGACCCCTCTATTTAACTGCTAGGGGGACTCGCCCAGATAACTGCTAGGGGGACTCGCCCAGATAACACAGACAGACGCTTCTTGTGACCCCTCTATTTAACTGCTAGGGGGACTCGCCCAGATAACACAGACAGACGCTTCTTGTGACCCCTCTATTTAACTGCTAGGGGGACTCGCCCAGATAACACAGACAGACGCTTCTTGTGACCCCTCTATTTAACTGCTAGGGGGACTCGCCCAGATAACTGCTAGGGGGACTCGCCCAGATAACACAGACAGACGCTTCTTGTGACCCCTCTATTTAACTGCTAGGGGGACTCGCCCAGATAACACAGACAGACGCTTCTTGTGACCCCTCTATTTAACTGCTAGGGGGACTCGCCCAGATAACACAGACAGACGCTTCTTGTGACCCCTCTATTTAACTGCTAGGGGGACTCGCCCAGATAACACAGACAGACGCTTCTTGTGACCCCTCTATTTAACTGCTAGGGGGACTCGCCCAGATAACACAGACAGACGCTTCTTGTGACCCCTCTATTTAACTGCTAGGGGGACTCGCCCAGATAACTGCTAGGGGGACTCGCCCAGATAACTGCTTGGGGACTCGCCCAGATAACACAGACAGTCGCTTCTTGTGACCCCTCTATTTAACTGCTAGGGGGACTCGCCCAGATAACACAGACAGACGCTTCTTGTGACGCCTCTATTTAACTGCTAGGGGGACTCGCCCAGATAACACAGACAGACGCTTCTTGTGACCCCTCTATTTAACTGCTAGGGGGACTCGCCCAGATAACACAGACAGACGCTTCTTGTGACCCCTCTATTTAACTGCTAGGGGGACTCGCCCAGATAACTGCTAGGGGGACTCGCCCAGATAACACAGACAGACGCTTCTTGTGACCCCTCTATTTAACTGCTAGGGGGACTCGCCCAGATAACTGCTAGGGGGACTCGCCCAGATAACACAGACAGACGCTTCTTGTGACCCCTCTATTTAACTGCTAGGGGGACTCGCCCAGATAACTGCTAGGGGGACTCGCCCAGATAACTGCTAGGGGACTCGCCCAGATAACACAGACAGACGCTTCTTATGATCCCTCTATTTCGTCGGCACACATTCGGTAAAGGGCGTTCCCGTTCCGCCTGGCGAAAGAAGAGGCGTGGGGGACACTCAGGAGCTGCCTGCCAATCTCCAGTCTTTGTTCTTGAGAGTCACTTTAGATAACTTTAGCATTAAAAAAGCCCCGCATAAAATCAGTCTTCCAGATTCATCACCAGGTCTCATCATTAGGGGAAATTAAAAGGTCTCATCACAACGAATCTAATAAGTCCAAACTCGATGGGTTTACTAGTAAGCATTCCAGGGTTCCAGGTCCCACCTTCGATATTCGCACTCCATCATCAGATAAGCTCGATGGTACCGTAACAACCAGCTCAAAGAAATCTACTTTCAAATAAAAAAACTACATTCAAATGGGTTTACCCGTTTATGCTCCACGTGCTGAGAGACAGACAGATAGACAGACAGACACACAGAGTGACTCACACGTCAAACTCATGACAACCCTTTTGCCTTCGTCGGGCGGGGGTTAAAAAGAAGAAGACCTATAGCGGGACTCAAGTGATGATCTCTATAACTCACAGTGTTCTTAGCGATGGTCTCGAACCGGTAGGCGCGCTCGCCGCAGCAGGGGTGCCGCCCGGCCGGCAGCGGAGGCCGGCCCTCCATCCCGAACATCTGCGCCTGCTGCGCGTGGTGGCTGCACCACTCCATCTGGGGACACCTCCGGCAGTCAAGCTCACTTGTGGAGACTTCGGGACATTACCGGCGAGTCGGTGACGGGGTCTCTACCTGCGCGTCCACTGCGTCGGAATCGGAGCGTACGGAGCGGACAGATATGGCGCAGAAATGCTGATCCAGTGCGCGGACTACTGAAAATGTGTGGGCCCCCAAATAATAGATTTAGCTATAGTAAAGTAAATGTAGCCCATTAATGTCCCCACCGAGGGGCACAAGCCTTTACCCGGATCCGAGTAAGATTGAGCCACGCTGGATCAGTGCGAGTTGGTGGAGGGATCTTACGACTACTACATACGATTTAGCTATACGGAAGCTTATTTATTTCGGTAACCAGAGACGATGTGGTTTATGAGTGATCTATCGCGAGAATGATGCGAGAATCGCAGACCTAAATATTTATATGGTTTATTAACGCCGTCTAGCGTCAAGTAATCTAACCACTTATTGATTTAGGTCGTATTTGTGTGTGTACATAGGTGAAGTGGTTCGCACTATAGGAGGCTAGATGGCGCTGTACAGTGAATTAATGATGTCTTTTGACAACTACCGTAAAAAATCAATACAATGCAACAAATCCGTCCGCTCCGTACGCTCCTATTCCAACGCAGTGGAAGATTCATGGATGAATGGGATAAATCGGACGAATCTAGTGCGAAAACTACTATAGAAACTACGACTACTCCGGACCGATTATTCAGGGGTTCGGATTTCGGATCGTACGTCGTTCAAAACCGCTCTTTGAGGGACGGGTGTCCAAAAGAAGAACTCTATAAAGCAAGGTCGATTTCACCACAATTTGACTGCCCACCGCCCCGCTGCCGACCCAGTGGTGTACAAAAGTCATAGGCCTCGTCCGGAGTGAATGCGCGGTGACAAGGGCCTAAGTCCATACCCGTCGTCACATCAGTATGAAGACTCAAGCGGCTGTTTCGTAAGTTGGATATTTCATGCCCGCCGTCGCCACTGCGCAAGCCTCTTGTGCCCTGAGCCCGAATTCTACTGTTCACAAGCATACGACAAGCCTGGCACAAACTGCAATACGAGGTATTTGGTATTCTACTAAAACTGGAATACAATTCACAAGCGCCAGCGTGAAGCCAGCGTACTTCTTGATGCCAGCGTAAGTATGTTTTGGACAGTAGAATAAGAAATACGCTGGCGTCAAACTGGCGCCAAGTAAGTACGTTTTGGACAGTAGATAGAATACGAAGAACGCTGGCTTCACGCTGGCACTTGTGAATTGGATTCCGGTTTTAGTAGAATACCAAATACCTCGTATTGAAGTTTGTGCCAGGCTTGTCGTATGCATGGAATTCGGGCCCTGTTGTGACGTCCAACCTGGTAGGCCGGGTAGTGCGTGTCGCACAGCAGACAGCGCAGGAAGTGGCAGTCGGCCCACAGCCGCCAGTAGACGCGCCGCCACGAGCGCAGCTCCGAGAACAGCCAGCTGATGTACTCGTTGAGGCTCCACGACACGTCCCTGCGGGACAGTTACAGGTGAGTGGCGTGCTGAATCGCACGGCAATATTTACAGCGAGGGTGTCAAATTCAAGTTTATTTGTAGCCGGCGCGGCACCGTCGACTAGCCAAAACCAGCTCTTTGCGCCTCGCAATAGCTGTCTCCATGCCATTCCTGTAAGCGACTCCCGGCCCTGTACAAGGTGCTTTGTATCCAACACGCCAGCACTAGAGACTTCAGCACATAACACATGGCTCGGGAGCGCGGCGGGTGTGAATGTTGTTAAATATGGTCTCCGTGGTCTCCACTCTGTGTGACATCATAGAGATTCTTGTTGAAACCCGCCCCGCTACCAACCCTATGATGGTATGCAAAGCCTTAAGTAAGAGTACTGGGTAATGGAGCCAGGTTATGTAAATATTGGTGTGGCAGAAGTATAGACAGGATGGTCCCAAGTAAAGGTATTTGGCCATGCTGATATTGGACTAAACCACTCTCAAGCCAAAGGACCGTTGCAGGACTGACTGTCTGTCTGTGATTTTAGAATCTGTGATATAAGCCTGTGATAACAAAATGCCCTCAGCTCTTAGAATAGTCTGGTCTATGCCACGATTACCTCCGAATTCTCTCACTTGAGCTCTCAAAACGGTAATATTAAGGGTTTAAGTGTGTTGAAGTGGGCGCAAATCTAAGCATGCCGGAAGTCGAAAGGGGATTGTAACGCACTTGGTATGTGTGGAGATGACGTTCCCGCGTCGGTCGATGCGCATGGCAGACGGCTGGCAAGGCACCTGCTCCGCTATATGTTGCCCTAGCAGCTTGTTGCACCTGGAACAACGTTGCAAGTAGGGTGGCTGAAGCACACTTCTTAGGAGACTTATGTTAAACATTATGGACCGTGAAGAATGCCGCTCCTCTGTAAGAAGCCTGTGCCCAGTGGATAGATGTGGGTGTGGATGTACTAAACTACCCCCGGTTTCAGGAACTCAATGACACGGTTAACTGAACTGAACTGAACTGACACGGTTGGTGCATGACCGTGCGGAATGGCGCTATAGAGAAGGCCTTTGTCCAGCAGGGGCTCATGTGGGCTGAGTGATGATTTCAGCCAATCCAAATTAACCCCTGAGTGGAGGGAGCTTTATGACTGAGCTTTCTCCATGTCACATAGAGTTGAGTCAGATTATGAGGTCAGGGGGGTGCGTGGGCATTTATTTAAAAACAGGCCCCTTTTGAAAAAGTGTCTTCTTCTGCAACTTTTACGTCATTTCTTTTGAAAAATACACTTTCAAACCTGCATCGCTACGATTCAGCATAGGGCTTCTAAGCTTAGGGAGCGTAAGAACCATTAAGACATCCGTATCCTGTACTGTATTGTGTCCAAGACTATAAAGAATGGAGCAGCGAACCCACTTGCTGCACTTGAAGAGTGTCGCTAGCGTGGAGTAGTGTCCCCGCAGCATCTCCGGCACTGGTTCAGCCAGCGACAGGATCATCTTACAGTACAACCGCGACTGGATCTTGTCCTTGCGGTCCCTGATCGCTTCTAGTTCTGCATTCGTGTACATTGCTGACAACCTGTGGGGAGAAGGCAAAGAGAGCGTCATTTACTTCATTTCATCATACTAGAATTCATTAGAAGAAGGGTAGATTTGGGGAGGGAAATTAGTTTGAACCAACAGTAACCAGCGTTCAAACACTAGTATGGTAACTGGGTGAAATAGTCACACACAATAGAGGACCGATCACCCGCCTGTGTTCAGCGGACGTCCCACCTCATCATTTGTCTATCTACTTTATAAATTTTTATAAAATTATTCTATATTGTTATAATTGTATAATTTAAATGATTTATTTATTGCTACCTGAATGACCGGCTGCTATTTTAATCCTTCACTATTGTAAATTTATGAACTACCTTGTATATATGACATTGATTTAACAAATTTATTTAGATGATATCGATCTAGCCATGTACCTTAATATTGCTACGCCCTAAGGGTAAAATGACATTGAGACTGAACTGTAATTATTTAAGACCTTATAACATGTTGTTTATTGCAATAAATATAAATTGAATTGAATTGAATTGAATACTTCATCGTCATCATGTTTTAGCACCTTCGTCTCATCACCGGCGGCGGTTCGGAAGAGGGTGGTTGTCAATGTTGACAAAACTATGGTCATGGCCGCCTCATTGACACAACAGGGCATACTCGCTTTATAACGACCGCTTGCTTGGTGTCACAGGCTTCATAGCGCGGGGCGGATGCCAAATTATCGTAATTGAGATGACACTCGCCCGCTACGGGTCCGCTGGTGTTTTGCAGAAGCCTTGAAGTCTTGCGGATCTAGTTTGTAGGAAATAACATGCCCTAAACTTGGACGCTAATCTTCGTCCGGGATGAATCGAGGGATTCTCGGAGGACGGTAACTATAGAGCCCCACGTGTGTGTGTACGTTATGAGGGTGACTCTGTCTGTGTGCGTCTGGCTGTGGCACCTGGTGAGCAGCGCGTCGCTGAGGCAGGCGAGGTTGGTGGACGTCTTTACGATGTCGTTCATGTGCGCGTGGCAGTAGATGAGGCAGTCGTGCAGAAGTGGCTCCATCTGGAAGGAGAAGAGACTTAAGACCTTCGTTTTTAGGGTTCCGTAGGGAAACAAGGAACCCTTATAGTTTCGTCAAGTATGTCTGTCTGTCCATCCGTCCGTATGTCATAGCAACTTTATTCCGAAACTATTAGGACTATATGTGTAAAGAGGCACCTGCAGGAAGGAGGCGGACACCAGGATGGGCACCACGTTGGACGGCTCCAGCATTGGCCAGTCCGCCACCAGGATGCTGTCGCGCTTCACCCAGCGCATCAGCCAGTCGAAGATCTGGAGGCAATCGGTAGTGATGAGGACATGAGGAATAAGATCATTTAGAAAGAAAGAAAAAGCATTTATTTGACAACGTCAGAGAACTCTATAGTCACATGAAATTAACTGTGTCAAAAGGGTTTAGTTTCAGCATGATTGTGTTGCATGCATGGTGCAGTGGCAGCACGTGTTGCACGGTGCAGTGGCAGCACGTGTTGCACGGTGCAGTGGCAGCACGTGTTGCATGGTGCAGTGGCAGCACGTGTTGCATGGTGCAGTGGCAGCACGTGTTGCATGGTGCAGTGGCAGCACGTGTTGCATGGTGCAGAGGCAGCACGTGTTGCATGGTGCAGTGGCAGCACGTGTTGCATGGTGCAGTGGCAGCACGTGTTGCATGGTGCAGTGGCAGCACGTGTTGCATGGTGCAGTGGCAGCACGTGTTGCATGGTGCAGTGGCAGCACGTGTTGCATGGTGCAGTGGCAGCACGTGTTGCATGGTGCAGTGGCAGCACGTGTTGCATGGTGCAGAGGCAGCACGTGTTGCATGGTGCAGTGGCAGCACGTGTTGCATGGTGCAGAGGCAGCACGTGTTGCATGGTGCAGTGGCAGCACGTGTTGCATGGTGCAGTGGCAGCACGTGTTGCATGGTGCAGTGGCAGCACGTGTTGCATGGTGCAGTGGCAGCACGTGTTGCATGCATGGTGCAGTGGCAGCACGTGTTGCATGGTGCAGTGGCAGCACGTGTTGCATGGTGCAGTGGCAGCACGTGTTGCATGGTGCAGTGGCAGCACGTGTTGCATGGTGCAGTGGCAGCACGTGTTGCATGGTGCAGTGGCAGCACGTGTTGCATGGTGCAGTGGCAGCACGTGTTGCATGGTGCAGTGGCAGCACGTGTTGCATGGTGCAGTGGCAGCACGTGTTGCATGCATGGTGCAGTGGCAGCACGTGTTGCATGGTGCAGTGGCAGCACGTGTTGCATGGTGCAGTGGCAGCACGTGTTGCACGGTGCAGTGGCAGCACGTGTTGCATGGTGCAGTGGCAGCACGTGTTGCATGTGAAGGAAGTTAAAGGGGAGGTGTAGTATGGTCGTACATGCAATAGGCTAGATGTTAGAGTGAACTACAACATAATGTACGTAGTTACAGTCGTAACCATTGTATTAATTTATAACATCCTGTTACTAATCTAATGTAACGCCGTGGCACATTCTTTGAGTAAATATTTGGTAAATTCATAATCATTTAAAAATCAAAGTAAAGTTAAAAATAGCATACGAGTTAGGTATTGCTAATACAATGCAATCCGAGTTGAATGACTGCAGAAAAATTTCTAGGTCAAGTGGAAAATACCGACGACCTAATGACAATTGAATAAAGAGATTTAGAGTAAATGAATTAATAATTAAATGATATTTTTTTTGTGTTTCGAATTAGAAAAGTTTAAGGATCGGTACATAGTAGGATATAGAAATATGAGATAGGGAGCTATTCCTTCCAGTCATACAGACAGATTGGAGGCCATTGCCTTAAATTGTAGCGGCTCTATTCTCTATTATACAGGTGCACAAAATAGGTGGCCTGATATGCCAATGTGTAGGGTGACCATGCCCACAAGATGAAAAATATGATATGTAGTGTAGGGTGACCATGCCCACAGGATGTTTAATGTATGTAGATAAAGGGTGTAGAGTTACAGCCCTAGGAGGATTATGTTCTTGACCATAGTGTGGACTGTCGTGCCCTCGGTGGAAGACTTAATTATTAGAAGTAGTAAGGCATTAGTGGAAATAGTAAACAAGATAAGAATGAATGATCGAAGACACGAAAGGTTAAGGAGATTTGACTGACAAAAGGAGTAATTAACCAGGAGTTACGATAAATCTTACTTCCCAGAGTATATTTTGTTGGTAATCAGAGTAATTAACTGAGAGCCACAGGGTGTTCAAAATGGGTTAAAAACCAAAAGTGTAAATGTGTGTTTGGAAAATATGTATGAATGTGGAAAATGTACCGATACCACGATAGGAAGATTTCAGGTAAATTGCATTCACATTTTAATATACATATATTATTAATTTTTTCGATTGATTTCAAATTTACGTGACACTTGGTAGGTAATAATTTTTCTTTGCAAGTAAATAAATTAATGAGTAAATAGACATGCAGGTTAATTACTTTGTGAAATGTAATAGTTACTTACGTAGAACAGGAATATAATTCAGTGTAAAATTAATTTGTGGAAATTCGTAAATAAAATATATATAAACCGAGGAAATAGAATATAGGATCACTCTGTACACGTCTTGTGTTGTGTTATTATTATTATAATAGTTTTATTTAGTGGAAATAAATAAAGAATTTAAAAGGTATAAAAGTATAAGGAATTTTGATTTCAGATATTTTGATGTGTTTTCGTTTTTCAATAGTTTATTTTTCAGTTTATAGGTGTTTCCAAAAATTAAAATGTATAAATTGTGTTTTTTTTTGTTGACTGTGCAGTGCAGCATGTGCATGGTGCAGTGCAGCACGTGTTGCATGGTGCAGTGGCAGCACGTGTTGCATGGTGCAGTGGCAGCACGTGTTGCATGGTGCAGTGGCAGCACGTGTTGCATGGTGCAGTGGCAGCACGTGTTGCATGCATGGTGCAGTGGCAGCACGTGTTGCATGGTGCAGTGGCAGCACGTGTTGCATGGTGCAGTGGCAGCACGTGTTGCATGGTGCAGTGGCAGCACGTGTTGCATGGTGCAGTGGCAGCACGTGTTGCATGGTGCAGAGGCAGCACGTGTTGCATGGTGCAGTGGCAGCACGTGTTGCATGGTGCAGTGGCAGCACGTGTTGCATTACGGAACCCTAAAAAGCACCAGACAGACTCCCTTTGGACGGCGCCTAATAATTATGAATACATATATCCAATACACTTCTATAATAAATTCATATCTCCAATATCTTCCAGAGTATGAGGTATGTAGAGTTCAGATGAATGATAAACCTAGGTATAGCCATACACTTTGTTTTGAGATCTGAAATCCAACGATTACGGATGTTCTAACGGTGATGGAAAACATCGTGAGGAAACCTTCATTACTCCATTAGTAAGGGCTAGCCCCCTGTCACGCAAAATGGAGTATTAAATAACTGCCCCGTATGGGAAAAGGCGTGACGCTATGCTCAGCCAGTCACGCGTCACTCCCACAAGTGAGATGAATCCAACGCCTCATTTGTTAAAATCTAAGATTTAGGCTGTAGTGCGTGCCTAACGTAATGGTCATTCATCATACCACAGATAGGTACCTACTATAATATTATACTATTACAGATAGACCACCTAGAACAAAATATGAGACCAGCATAAAGGGCCTCAGAAGCCTGAAATAAACGATATTTAATTTAATTTTAAAATACACTGAGATGCTAAGGAAGCTTTAGTTCTTCTTCTTTAGTTCGAAGTTTCTTTAGTTCAAATACTACGAGATGGCGCTAAGATACACAGGATTTATTCTAAGATTAGCGCCACCTAGAAGTATGTTCTGAAACCATGGCGTTTAAAATTAAAGTACAAATCTTACTCCTCACGCCATCTCTTTTTTACGAAGGGATTCTAATTCTAATTTGTATGGGATGAGCTGAGCACCCTCCTGTGATCAATGATCGATCATACATACAATACAAACAAACAAAACAACAAACAAACATCGGTGTGTAGTCAGGTACTTACCTAAAAAATAAAGATCTTACCTGTATATCACAATGCACGGAAATATCCATATCTTCCAGCCTCTGTCCGGCGGTGACATCGGCAAAGTAGCCCATCTTCGAGATCAACAGCTTCTGAGGGCAACTGAAATCCTTTTTCAGCCCTTTAACCTCATCGCACACGTGGATTTCGACATCGCCCCTGCGAAAAACGACGATTAACGAGTAATGAATAACTGGCTTAACTTAGTAACAGGTTATGCTCCTGCCATGCGAAAGGGAAAAAGGTTGCGTAAAGAACAAAAACACGAAAATGAGCAACTAAAAACACAAAAAGCGGTTTCCGATACCGGGAATCGAACCCGAGCCTCCTGGGTGAGAGCCAGGTATCCTAGCCACTAGACCATATCGGAGATGAGAAACGGGGTGAAAATTTTGTATATTTACTTGAAAACTGAAATTCTAAGGCTAGGCTGGACTGGAATCCGCTGGATTGATTTTATTTTTTATCAAACTGATCACCTTCTGTAAAACAACTTTGATCTATATCTTAGTGCAAGGTGATAAAGACTATTTTACGCCCGTAATAAATCAACAAGAGAAGGGAAGAGCACTGATGTAAATTTATAGTACAAGTTACAATAATAATTTGTTTATTTTTATTTCAGGCATTAAAAAACCCATAAAAATAAAAGTTATTCTTAACTTAGTTTAGGCATCAGCACAGATTAATAAAGGCATCAGGGAATATACAGAGTGACATTGAATTAGCTGACCATATTTATGGGAATGATAATGATACTTCCCATCATTATGAACAACTTCCCCAAGAAACGTATAGTCGCAAATGAAGAAAAATTTTCGTCCCCCAGTACATTTTGCTCCGATCAGCTGATTTCAAGTTACTATGGGAGACCCAAATTTTTTTTCGTTTCCTTGGGGAAAGCTCTTCATAATGATGGGTACTATGTACTATGTACTATTCCTTAAAATATGGTCAGCTAAGGAAATGTCACCTTGTAGAAAATTGCTTCTTTTAAATCTGCCTCGTTATCAACTGGGATGAAAAAACGTGCCGACAAGGTTATCAGACCAAGGGTTTGCATCTCTTTTTAAGTAGGGTGCCCAAGCCATCTCTTCATCGGGAACATTTTTGGTTGTATATGTATGGTATTCGTTGATTCTACGAATACATACTCCATCTCGGTACGATTGACATAAGATATCGGAGAGATAACGATTGACAAATAAGATATCGGAGAGATTAGGTAGGCGCTATATAGATGAGGCCTATGCCCAGCAATGGGTCGACGTGTGCTGAAAATGATGATGATGATGATGAAGGTATATAAAAAGGCCTTTGTACATTCTTAATGGTTTATTATAATTCTGTATTTACATTTGCTCCTTCAGACATAGTAATTTATTATATAAAACTAAAACTTTATTGATGTATAGCACCCTAGACGTTACCACAGTATTATTATAGACAGTAGTAAATCAGAGGCCGTCTAGGAGCGTTCGTTACCTACTTTCGCTCGATGCGCAGGGCTGTGTCACGTTTGTGGCTTGGCATACCTAAAATACTAATTTTTCTTTTAAGTAGGTACCTATGCAAAGTAGGTATTACAGTTACAGTTCAATAGACAATATCAGTGCCTCCAGTAAAAAACGGATTAGTTGAAAAACGGCACTTTTCAGGAGAGCAAAAAATGTAAACTTTTATTTTTTTAAACGAAAATTCTTTTTCATACAGTTTAATGATAAAGTAATAATATAGATAATTTTCATACCTTTCAACTGATATATACCATGTTTATGTAATATGAATATATATATATATTTTTGATGGTTTTGTTCAACTATTCCCTTGTTGACCACATAATTATGGCATAACTGCAGTTAAAAAGGATTTTTCTTACAACATAAGGAAATAAATGTAGTTATACTAAATTTATTTCGTGCGCTTATGGGCACAATATTGTTTAGTTCTTTTAATATTTTGTTCAGGACATAAGGTTTCTATGGCAAAAAAGGACTAACTCATTCCTAAATACCTGGAAATTTTATGTCACAGCAATGAGATCAAAACCAATGTCAATAGTTTCATCAGTTGTTATTTAGGTTACCTGTGGTGATGGAATAAAATAAAATACATACTTTGAATTATATTATTATTATGAAAAAATTACAAAATGCTTATGCATTCGCACAAAAATCAGCGTCGTGGTCTGGTCCCATAATGCGAGATAGGTCTGGGTCTTCTTCGGCAACCTCTGTCTCTGAAGTGCGGAGGTTTTGATAAAATGCATGACAATCTCTGTCTATAAACGGAAGGAGTGTTAGAATGTCTTTCTTTTTCTCTACGCTTATAGGTATTTGTGTCTCAGATATTACCTCTAGAACGATCATATTGCTGTTCGTAGAGAGTTTGGATCGCCCAGTCCTTTGGAAAGAGATGTTTTTGAAATCTTCATCTTCGCTCAAATTTGTTTTGTATTTCACCACAAATTCACCATGTGGTGTATACCTGAACCAACGAATGTCCGGCCAGTATACCTTTTGTTTTTCTGTGTTGGTTTTTCTCAGAATCATTGGTCCCTTCAAGAGTTTTTCGAAATCGTAAAACTTTTCTTCCGTCATTTCCCTAACGGAAAACCTCCCATCCCTTGCAGCGTTTCTTACCATCTGGTAGTAATCTCTTGGGTGGTGAATATTCTTAATCTTCTTTTTGGCCCTCTCAATAACGGAGTGGTCGTAGTCACACTCCATATGAGTATGACCCGGGACTAGGAATTTGTGGTCGATGTATATGAGGATACTCTTTTGTAAGTGCTAAGAACATGGCAGTGACATAGGAGTTCTTATTTTGACCTCCACAAGTGTCAGAGTATAATATGATTTTCGTGACGTGAACCGGCAACTTTTTGATGTAGTCATAGAGACAGGAAGCGATTTGATTGCCACCGCGTTTGCTAGTTGCTTCGTGCCACATGTAGCATGTAGCTTGTTTTGTTTTGCAGTCATGAATTGTCAAGTTAAAGGTCCAAAGACTTCTTTTATAAAATGCCATACCTGAAGACAGCATCGGAGTTGGGAGGCATTGTTGAAGGTCGAAAGTGAGTACGACTAAAGAATCATCGTCTAATGTCTTCAACTTATCATTGCTTTTCTGCTGATATGCGCCGTCAGCTTCAGCTTGATGTATATTAAGCCTGTTTACTAGTTCTGTTTTTTCTTCTGCTGACGTCTGAGAGTACTGAATTTGAGCTTGTAGCATATCACATTTTGTACATGTATCCACTTTCGGGGGCTTAAATGACAGTTTTAAGCTGTGAGATATTTGTGAGTATATAGTCTTACAAACTTGTTTCTCTTTTGGCTGGTTTTCGCAGTACAAGGAGTAGATGGTATCTATGTTCAAAGTACTTGACAGAAATTTCTTTGTGGTTTTATTACGAGCATAGTGACTTTCATATTGTGGAAATGATAAAATATGCTGACGCACATTTTCCAAATCTACATCCGTCCATTTGTTATTAACAGCTACACCCCTTGTACTGCATGGAAGAGTTCCTGTTGTAGAATCCTTTTTTTTTGTTGCTTGTAGGGAAACAAACTTAAAACTTTCACCAAATATTATGACGAAACAGTTTTTGCATACTCTTTCATGCAGATTTTGACCCCAATGAACATGGTAGATAAAAGAGCAACTTCTTTGCTTTGTAGCTTGTGTTTTTCTGACTTTTGGCTCCTCCACCGTAATCAAAGAAGCTATGTATTGGGTCCTCCTTTCATAAGTACCCAATTGCCAATAATTGGTAAATAAATCTTGTCGAGCTTGCTCTGGTATTTTACCCCTACAATTAAATCTGCAAATATTCAACTCTTTCATTTCACTTGCTGGGCGTTCTTTTCCTTTGGAAACGTATGCCTGTCCGGTATTCCTTAGGAATTTATTTTCACGTATATCAGCTCTCCGTACTTTTTGTAATGAAATGAAAAGAACTAAATCACGTTATGTCTTTTTGTCGTAAGTTCACATAGAAATATCTCATGTTGATCCCTTTTTTGTATCTTAAATTTGGGAACAACGTCAGTTATGCCTTTACATTTGTGTTTAAGTGCAATAAGATTCTTATTAACAAGTGAATTCTAAGACACAGCTGCGCTTGTACCATTTTAATCAAAAAATTGCTTACTATAACTACTCTTAACCCAAAAAAAACTCCAACTATGCCTTTAGGTGATTTGTAAAATCCATGAAGGAGTTAAGATACAGTTATGTCCTTTTGATATATTATGTAACTTGATGCGCTGATTCCAATGGTGAAATAAAAACAAAAGGGAATAACTCGACTTAATCCCTTTTTCACTGGAGGCACTGATATTGTTTACACAAAGTAATAATATTACAGATCGTTAGGTATGTGTTTCTAGTTTCCCATTTCATCGAATATTTTATTACTTACCACTATACTATACCTAAAATATTTCCTTGTATAAAATAGTGGCTAATCTGCACTAGGTTGGTAGGTGCTTATTTACAAGCCTATTCGGCTCCTTTTGATATCGTGCGTGGCACTGGGGGCGACTCGCTGTCTTCATACCTACTACGAGGTGGCTTCCACGCAGACAGACGACGGCGTAAGGCATAAGGCATAAGGTGCGTTTGATCTTCGCCGCGTTCGCATACTGAACGCGGCGAAGATCAAACGCCTGTGACTTACGAGCTTTGCGGCACGTGCCGCGCGCGCATTCGGTAAGTACAGTCGAGTAGACCAGGAGCGCAGTGCCGTTTTTATACACATCATAAGTTTTGTTGCATAGGTAATGCTTATTTAATTAACCAAATTTGACTTATCTTAATTGTGACATATATCTGTGTTGAATAATTGTATCTGTAATGTTGTACATTTAAATTGAACAGTATAGATCCATAAACGCAACAGTAGACACTTTTCCGTAAAGACGACGAAGATGACATAGTGGCGGTAACGAGTAGAGCGTGAGAACACGGCAACGGCGCGGCCCCGATTGAACCCGTCTCAAACAAATCCTAAGGCTATGTGTGCGTGCATACCGAACACGCGCGCATGTGTGCAGCCGTGCGATGTACCTTTGTTCGATGATTATCTACTGTCTATAATAATACTGTGACGTTACTAAACAATATAGTTTTATGAATAGTTTTTGTCTCAAAAAGTATACGATGAAAATTTATGTGATCTAAAATGATGGCAGAGAGCATCACTACGTGATACCGGTGATAAAACAAAAAATCAAAGTCCCAGAAAGCGAAAGTCTTTTTCCCTTGGCGCCCCCCCTTATCGCCCCCTCCGCGGTCTGACACGTCATAATAGGGTTTATCATAATAATAACTATCATCCATAAAAATAAGGAAGGACACCTAAAGTAAAGTTGTGACTTCCCTCTCAGTCATGGTTACCCTACTTTGGATTTTTTCTGTTTACTGTAAAAGAGCGAGACAAAATTCTCTAGTAGGTAAGTGGCTCTCGCTCGGCACGATTTCTCTGCATCAGGTTGGCAAAGGAATAGCTATCTAATTGCAATGTCAAACAGTTTAATATACATTGCCAAAATTTTTAAAGTCTTCTATCCTGTTTAGGTAGTTCTTCCAAGGGTATAATAAACTATTTGATTTGATTTCGTAAAAAAAAAGAGCGCCACCTACACCATAGTCATAGCAAACTTACTCTTGTTTCTGGTTTTGCCGTTCTCGGGCGGCATTCACTGACGATTTACGTCTTCCGAGACGATCCCTGGATTCCTTTTCATTTACAAAACCTAAAAATCATAAATTCCATCAAAACCACTCTCTTGTCGCTAAAATATCTCAGGTTCCAGTATCTTACCTCCAAAACTAGCCGGCTTTTTGACTTCAGATGAGCTGTTTGATGGTACTTTCTTTATTATTGGGACGTAAACACTTGTAGTTTTAGCAGGCTTCTTGTATCCCACTAGATACGGCAGAATAGAGTCCAAAATACCTTCGTTGACCACCTGTAGAGGCAGAGCAAAGTTGGTCTAAGTGGCGACATCTATCTGGCGAGAGTGTCAGTAACCGAGCTGTTTTAAGTTTACTCACATCATTCAATTTACAGTTGAGATTGGCTTCTGTCCATACTCCAAGCATTTCGACCCTGGCTTGAGGGGGCAATCTTCTTCGGTTATTTCCTGAAAGTCCACAAAAAAAGATTATACGAAATTCTACACCTTACCCAAACGCTCACTAGATATCACTAGTAGCAACGCAAAAATAATAAATAGGTTACCCTCAACTTCAGAGCAGCTGTATCTCTTCTCAAGTCGAATCAACTCATTATTTTTTATTTCCAATGAGGTGTCGCTCTTGCTGATAATCTGTTTTTGCTCCGTGATTGCAGTTTGATGCAACAAATCTCTTTCCTGTTGATCAATCACGTGATTTATCACAGTCAGTTTCGTGAGTTCCTCCCAATCGATTTTGGATTCATCATCATCGCCCTCCAGGTGTTCGTAGACCTGGTAAGCAGTCTTCATGAAGTCGAAGAAGTCTTTTACGGTGATGGTCTCAGATGTTAGTTTCGGTTTGGCGTTTGAGTTTCGCCTGAAGGTAGGTTCTGACGGACTAGGACTGTTCAAGTCAGGTTTCAGCACAAACATGGACGTGGACTCGCCATCAGGATTTGCGTTAGCCATGTCTGCTGATGATGGAAGATATACCACCTTGACTGATTTACTGGCTAACGATCTAACAACTTATCTATCTCCAAGCAACGGTTCATCGATCTTTGTTGTAGAGACTGATTGGGTAAAAATACGAATGGACGTGATCCAGGTAAATAGTACACGTTATTTAAGTACCCACTAATTTGTAGTTTTTACCGATTTTCAGTCGAGTTTAGTAAAATTTGGAAGAATAATAGAAAAATGTAAATAAAATCATTTCTTAGCTGACTGACTGACATTGACAAAGCAAGCACCTTTGTCACTGTCATCTTTGTCATTATTGTCAAGACGTCAAGACACATTGGGGCAGAATTGTCGTCAATGTCAACGGCATAGTTGCCACATCCAAGAATTGATTGATTGAAGAGTTTCATTTCGTCCGGGTACAACCGGTACAACTCGTCCAACGATCTTTTGGCGTGTGCGTGACGTTTACAGGGGGCGTCACTTCTACGCAATCTAATGCAAGCAATGATCCTTTCAAAAATCGTCAGTTTCACAGAGTTGCACCCTGAGGTTTCACTCACCCTGTCACCTGTCTGTCTGTCACTGTCACCACACGCCAAAAGATCGTTGGAGTTTTTCACTCTATCTCACTCCCACAACAACAAGTTGAGGTTGTGGGAGTGAGATAGAGTGAAAACTAGCGCGGGCGGGACAGACAGGGACATATACGGGTCAGGAGGATCGCATTCTCTCAGCGGCCAGAATACAAATATAATTTCAGCCTTCAGCCATCCATCCATCTCGTTATCTCGTAGAATAGGTACCTAGATAGAACTAAATATTCGGAAAATTCATGGGAAAAAATGTTTCCTAACGGAAATCACGGAATTATACTGTTTGTTAAAGAATGCAATAGAGAACGCACAAAAGTCACGTCAAACTAGACCAGCGTTGTTTATGCTCACTTCGAAATGTCATTCATTTCGTCGTTCCACTCTGAGTTGTGTTTTTGTTTGTCCAACAAGGTTATTTAGGATGTCCTCGGGCCTGGCCGATTATGGAAAGCTGCCATCCAGAACATGACAAGGGTGGTGCACTGCCTGACACGTTTTGGAGGAACCCACAGCGCCGACTGCCCGGCAGGCCTTGCAAAACCGTGCCACAGAAGGAGGTTATGTCCGGGTCATCATACCAGCAGTTCCAGGCCTCTGTGAACGACGCCTGGGACCTGGGCGACGACGACATCATATCAGGGATCGCGGAGACCAGAATATCCAAGACCATATCGCAGACCGCGGCGCTGAACGTGATAAATTCGCATAGGAACAGTACGAAACAGAGTAGTAAAGGTGACGCGAAAATCGACAGCGATGCCGTGAAATCTGTTGAGGTGGCGCCGTTGGTTGTTCAGAATGAAGTTAGGAAGGTGTCGGCGGGGGCTGCGGGTGGTAGTGCGGCGCCGGTGCGGCACTACCCGGGGCGGCCGCGCGCGGTGAAGCTCTCCGCCCTGATGTCGCGCGAGGAGAGCAATGAGTCCAAGCTGGAGCGCTTCCAGCAGATCCTGGAGAGCTCGGTGCTGGACCTGGACGAGCTGAAGCAGCTCAGCTGGTCTGGGATACCTGTGAAGGTCAGTGAACTCCACTTGCAACAACTTGGGGCAAAAGGGATGGGTTGTTGAGTATTTCTCCATTTTTCTTTTATTAACTTAATAGGGTCAGACATTCATGTTACGGAGACAGGGATGAGCTGGCCCCATTCTTAAAATTATTGTCTATATATGATTATAAAAGACATGCCTTTATCTCCCCAAGTGAGAATACACAATATCTGTTTTGCTTATTATTACTTTTGTAGTAACTTGTAGGAAATAATTAATAGTTGTTAGCTTTATTTACGCTTGGCAGTTGCGACATGTTTTGTGTTTGAAAAAGGCTTTCTCATTGCAGGAGATTACAACTTTATTTTCAGAATTGTGAATATCTGACTAGTTCCTAAAAGTTTAGAAAAATTAAAGTCAGTCATTCAGGAATGTGTAATGCTTATGACTATTTGCAATATCTGTAAGCTGCTGGAGCACTAGGCTACATGGATTTAGTATTTAGCCATGTTCTTTGTCAAATTCTATCTGACTTTCAATCTCAGATGAAATAAACTCTACTTAGTGTCTCCAATTAGACCTAAAAAGACTAGTTTCAGCCATAAAACACAATATCCAAAAGACTCCAAAATTACTAAAACCACCAAGTAGGATCAAAAAGTAAAGTAAAAGTAAATGTAGCCCATTAATGTCCCCACCGAGGGGCACAGGCCTTTATCCTGATACAGGTAAGCTAGAGCCATACTCCACCACGCTGGAACAAAGGCGGACATCATTGGCAATAATTGACTTCACTAGTTTTCTGAATTGGTGATGATGTCATAGTTTGTTGGATTACACTCAGTAAACGTGACTTGAGGGTGTTGCCCTCGAAGATAATAATATGCTAATCTGTAAACTGTTCTAATGAACTGTGACCTAGCCTAGTGGACAACTTTAATGGCCTATTATTGTTGTTAATTACTCAGTTTAATATGAGTAATGGTAGGTGATTGTAAAATACTGCATGGTAATAAATGTATTTTGATCACCACTCTGTCAATAAGTTTTTTTTTGTAGACAGAATATGACAAATCAACATCATGTTGTTTGAAGTTCAAGCACTACTGTGCTTTTACTATTACAAATAATCTTTTGATTATTGTGTACCTACTTTATTTAGTTTATAACTTATACTAACTTATTATAACTTTAGGAATATTGTTAAAAACATCCAATACTAAACAGTCTAATTACAACCAATATCAAATAGACAAACATATCCCACCAAAACATTCTGTAAAAAACTAGCCAAGTCTCGATGGAGCTGCTCGTTTATCTCTAAAAAGTAATGAAATCTAGACAAAGGCGTGCCAAGTCTAAGGTTCCTTACTGCGATTTCTTTATTATTATAGTTAATGTTGTGTGACTTGGCCGTTGAACATTCTTTACACGTTAGTGGGTACAAGTCAATTTTGTTTACACGTAATGTTATATCTGTTGTAACTACCTATGTTATATCTGTTGTATTTTACATACTAATTTGCTTAAAATAGAATTCCTTTATATACTATCAGGAAACTTGCAACTTGTAATTTATTGTAATTAAATACGACGCAGTTCAAAATTGACTTGTACTCACGAACGTATAAAGAATGTTAAACGGCCAAGTCACACAACATTAACTATAATAATAAAGAAATCGCAGTAAGGAACCTTAGACTTGGCACGCCTTTGTCTAGATTTCATTACTTTTTAGAGATAAACGAGCAGCTCCATCGAGACTTGGCTAGTTTTTTACAGAATGTTTTGGTGGGATTTCACTTCTTTTTGTAGAAACGTGGGTATATTCATTTATTTTATTAGATTTTCTTATTTGACACAGTTTTTTTTTATTTTTAGGAGCAGTTTTTTTTTATTACAAATTAATTACAAGTTTAATTTCTGAAAGATCGGCGCGGAATTTACGCCTAAGCCGGTTGTATTCGGTGATCGCTGAAGCTTGAGCTTTTATACTCTTGAAGTCAACATTTATTAGGTGCACCCCATGAAGATTGGTTACTCGTGAAAGCGCCACGTAGGCTTGGCCACAAGAGAACCGCCAAAGGACGGATCAAGGGACTCTTTGTATAGGCGCTGAACGCACACATTCACAAACGAACGAGTTTGCGCGTGTACATACGTCTTTGGCTATGTAGTAGGTGATCATATTACGAGCGTTTATGGAGTGTCCGAGGTGTGCCACTACGCTGTATTTTTGCAATGACAGTCGATTTTTTTATGTAATCATTAATCTGATTATTTGATTTGTTTAACTAAAGACGGATACGTTTTATATGACATATCGTGTTTTATCGGTCGGTCGGTCGGCCGGTCGGTCGGTCGGTCGGCCGTCCCGTGCCGTCCCGGGCAGTCCCGTGCCGTGCAGTCCCGTGCCGTGCAGTGCCGTGCCGTCCCGTGCCGTCCCGTCCCGTGCCGTCCCGTCCCGTGCCGTCCCGTCCCGTGCCGTCCCGTCCCGTGCCGTCCCGTCCCGTGCCGTGCCGTCCCGTGCTGTCCCGTCCCGTCCCGTGCCGTGCCGTCCCGTCCCGTGCCGTCCCGTGCCGTGCCGTCCCGTCCCGTCCCGTCCCGTCCCGTCCTTTCCCGTCCCATCCCGTCCCGTCCCGTCCCGTCCATTGCCCCGATCAGCTGTTTTCAATTTACTATGGGAGACCCAAAATTTTTTTTCTTGGGGAAAGTTCATATTATTCTATGGGCACCATCATTTCCCAAAGTATTGATCGTCCCGTCCCGTGCCATGCCGTCCCGTGCCGTCCCGTGCCGTGCCGTGCCGTCCCGTCCCGTCACGTGCCGTTCCGTCCCGTCCCGTCCCGTCCCGTCACGTGCCGTTCCGTCCCGTCCCGTGCCGTCGCGTCCCGTCCCGTGCCGTCCCGTCCCGTGCCGTCCCGTCCCGTGCCGTCCCGTCCCGTCCCGTCCCGTCCCGTCCCGTCCATTGCCCCGATCAGCTGTTTTCAATTTACTATGGGAGACCCAAAATTTTTTTTCTTGGGGAAAGTTCATATTATTCTATGGGCAACATCATTTCCCAAAGTATTGATCGATATTTTAAAGTCACCTTGTATAGTTTTCCCTTTATGTTGCTATTAAAACCTAACTCTGCACCAAATTTCAGCACCGGAGTCTATGGGAAGTACTGGTGTTTTGACCTTTGACCCCCATAAGTATGACAGACTCCATTGACTGACTGACCATTGAATGAAAGATAAATTGATTTTATATACTAATAGAAAAACACTTCACCAGCGCGAGTTAGAAGACTGGCAGACCCATCTAGTGTTGGATACCTAACAACTAGTTCTATGATGATCATGAGTGAGTGAGTGTCGAAAATACGAAACTTTGCTTTCGAATAACTTCGGAACTAAATGACCTACAGACTTGAAATTTTGGATTTTAAGTATGTGATTGTAGCTTACTAGATGACGAAAATTTCTGCGTTCTGGTCTTATCCAGAGGTTCTCAAATAGGGGCCTGAAAATGCGGCGAAATGGTTCCAGTAAAGGATGGTACGGCAGTGTTTGCTTCGCGCTCGACTTGGCGGGGGCACTGCCGTGCCCCCTAATAAAGCATCCACCAAAAATGACAGTGACTTTCTTCTGTTATTTGGTGTTGAAAGAGTCGTTGTCCACCGCAGGCCCGGGCGGTGACGTGGCGGCTGCTGGCCGGCTACCTGCCCACCAACTCGGAGCGCCGCGAGGAGACCCTGCGGAGGAAGCGCGCCGACTACCAGCACCTCGTCAAACAGGTACCTGCTCATCAGCAGCTTGCTTCCACCCACTGCGTACCTATAAAGACAGCAACTCTCACACCCATGCTGCAGCAGCAGGGGAAATAACCGGCCAAGTGCGAGTCGGACTCGCGCACGAAGGGTTCCGTACCATTATTTATAAAAAAACGCAAAAAAATCACGTTAGTTGTATGGGAGTCCCCCTTAATATTAAATTTATTTTGTTTTTTAGTATTTGTTGTTATAGCGGCAACAGAAATACATCATCTGTGAAAATTTCAATTTCTCGAGCGTGGCATACTAAGCGCACTGGGCCACCCTGATCCACTGTTAACCCTGTCCCAGTAATACAAATGAACTGTTGATAATTTGATATTCACATCACATCTAGATCAAGTTAAAGAAAAATTGACCATAAAATCATACAGATTGCTTGTCAATATAATAGTTGTGGGATTAGGGATGGAGCAAAGAAGAGCCAGAAACTTCCCCGTACCATCGCAGGATGAATATCGCAGGCAGATTCGTCATATTTCTGATTCTTGTTGATGGAGCATATTGCTGTCCCTCTCCCGCAGTACTACGAAGCTGAGGGCGAGCGAGACGACGACACCTACCATCAGATACACATCGACATCCCGCGGATGAGTCCACTCGTCGCGCTCTTCCAACAGGAGACTGTGCAGGTACTACACTGGACTGCAAATAAACCGGGCCACCCGCTAACTTAAAATTTTTCTGAAAAGTTATAATACTTACATACAACTATCAAAGTTATACCTACTGAAAGTACGTTTCATGCTGACTGAAACCACCATAAATTAATTCTAAAGTACCGTCAACTCACATTGTAATCAAAGAAGAAAAACATTTCTAACGACTTGCTCTGTTTTGACTAGAGTTTGCGATTAGCGTTCTTTTTGTTTATAGTCGATTTTTTTTTATCAATTATTTAGATTTCCTCCATGGCTTGCAGACATTTTTTTTGCAACTTTTTCCGGTCATGCTCGACGGTCGGCTATCTACCTGTCTGCTCCTGGAAGTCTAGCATGCCTATCCATTTCCCAAGAAAATTTACTTCATCAATGTTTGATCAAGTTCCTTAGTATTACCACAGATACTATAATATTATACTAATACAGATAGACCACCTAGAACAAAACATGACACCGGCGTACACAGAGATGCTACGGACGGAAGCTTCTTTAGTTCGAGGCCATTAGCGCTTGGTGCAGCACCATTGAAAAATTGCAAATACCACGAGATGGCGCTAAGATATATAGGATTTATTCTAAGATTAGCGCCACCTAGAAGTATGTTAACTGAAACAATGGCGTTTAAAGTACAAATCTTACTCCTCACGCCATCTCTTTTTTACGAAGGGTTACTAATTCTAATTTGTATGGGATGCGCACGCTGTGGTATTACCAGAATCATCCAATATTTTCCTATATCATGGGAATTGTTTGTTGAGGAACTGTATGTGTTGTGTGTGTGTGCAGGTGATGTTCGAGCGCATCCTGTACATCTGGGCGATCCGGCACCCCGCCTCCGGGTACGTGCAGGGCATCAACGATCTCGTCACACCCTTCTTCATGGTATGTACTGCAATAAGGTTTGTTGAGCGTAACAACCAAAATACATTCACAAAGTTTAGCTTTCGCTTCACAGACACACACACATACACATACACACACACCCTGCACATATTACTGTACACTGTACCCCACCTTTAAGCACATATCTTTAACTATCAACTGATCCCGGGATCCTGACAAAGGGATCAGTTGACCCTACTATAAGTTATAGTAGTGTCCACTGATCCTGTTCTACAGAGGCACGAAATAAGAAATAATAATTTTATCAAAGCTATTGTATTTATACATATGTACCTTTCTGAAACAAAATACTTGCGTAATTAATTATAAATTAATCAACAGTTAATTCTTCGAAATCAGCATCGATCAAATATTATTCTATACTTCGTATCTCTGTAGAACGGGCTCAGTTGACGCGGAAATTATATATTTTAGTAGTATCTGATCCCGGGATCAGTTGACACGAAAATCGGGATCATTTACTACTCTGAACGGATCCCGGCATCAATGTGCACGAACCCTGGATTTGTCATGTCTGTCAGTCTCTCGAGTGGTGTGGCCCACTTGCACCTGCCACGTGTGGACGGATTTCGATGCGGTTTTGTGTAATCTGCCGAAGATTTGGTTAACTGATGGCTATGAATGCAGGTGTTCCTGGCGGAGGCGGTGGCCGGCGCTCCGCTGGACAGCTACCCGCTGCGCGCGCTGCCGGAAGTGACGCGCAGCAGCATCGAGGCCGACTCCTTCTGGTGCCTCTCCAAGTTCCTCGACTCCATACAGGACAACTACATATTCGCGCAGCTCGGCATACAGTACAAGGTAGGCTGTTGCCCTGCGACCACCGCAGATTGCCGCTGCGACTGAGAACAGAGACTATATTATATCCAATTGACTGCGCCTGCGGGGGAATGCGGCTCGCGAAACGTTTGTTGTATTCAGCAAACGTTCGAATACGCAACCTATGTACGATGACGGGCCGCCAGACAGTTTCGCAGCGGCTGACCAATCACAGCTCTCTTACCTCGTCCCCCGCCGCCCGTAAATTGGTGAGTTGTGTTTCAAAGGAAAATGTATCTATGCGCTCTCCACTGGATAAGTGCTCCCTGGTCAGAGAAGGATGGCCAGGGCCATGACGATTGACGGTCCTGCAGCCTCCGGTCGACTCTGACAAACACTAGGCTTTGGTATAGAACTTGGATCGATTTGACCTTGACGTCCGTGACAGACTTTTGATTCAGACGACGAGTAGAGGTCGACTAACTTGCGATAAAGCCTGTATTTTTAATTTCTAGGGTTCCGTACCCGAAGGGTGCCAAACGGGACCCTATTACTGAGACTTCGCTGTCTGTCTGCCTGCCTGTTTGTCTGTCTATCTGTCTGTCTGTCTGTCACCAGGCTATATCTCATGAACCGTGGTAGCTAGACAGTTGAAATTTTCAGATGTATTTCTGTTGCCGTTATAACAACAAATACTAAAAAATAAAAGTAATTTAATATTAAGGGGGGCTCCCATACAACAAACGTGATTTTTTTGCTCATTTTTGGTCGATATTGTTAATGGTAGCAGGTAGATGCTTAAAATGTTCACAATATATATTGAGTATATTATTTACTTAAAAAATAAATAATTACATCAAAATTAAATTAATATTTAGGCGGGCTCCGATACAACATATATTTTTTTGCGGTTTTTATAGATAATGGTACGGAACCCTTTGTGCGCGAGTCCGACTCGCACTTGGCCGGTTATTCTTGACTGCTTCTTGCGTGGTGGTGTATGTATGGCCCAATCTTACTAGTACCCGGGTAAAGGCCTGTGAACTCGGTGGGGACATTAATGGGCTAACTTTACTTTTACTCCTTGCATCAAAGAACTCATCGACAAAACAAGACCATAAAAACCACAACTCAACTGACCCTTTTCCCAGGTGAACCAACTGAAAGAGCTGATCCGCCGCATCGATCATCCGCTCCACGAGCACCTGCAGACGCACGGAGTGGACTACCTCCAGTTCTCATTCCGTTGGATGAACAACCTGCTAACCAGAGAGATACCCCTGCCCTGCACCATCCGCCTCTGGGACACCTACCTCGCAGAATCGGACGGCTTCGCGACCTTCCAGCTGTACGTGTGCGCGGCCTTCCTACTGCACTGGAGGGAGAGGCTGATGATGGAAAAGGACTTCCAAGGCTTAATGATATTACTCCAGAATGTTCCGACGCAGAACTGGACGGATTCCAATATAAGTTTGCTGGTGGCGGAGGCGTATCGGCTGAAGTTTGCGTTTGCTGATGCGCCGAACCATTTGCTTAATGTTGGCAAGACTGATAGATGACGTGCTGGGTAGTTTTCGGAGTGGATTTAACCCGGATTTTGTGTGCATGAGCCCGTCAACTATACAATTTAGGGACGATCTTTCATTCCTCAATCAGTGTGTATCTGTTTATCTGAGGAATTTGACATTTCACAGGCCTACTTAAAATATCAAATAAAGTTATCTGGCTACATATCTGGGTCTTGAAAGATCGCCCCTTAGGTGGTTTTATACCCGACGCCACTCTATCGACACGTAGTGAGCCAGCGCGGTGGGGTGTGGCTCAGATGGGATAAATAACCAGGAATTCTCCTGAATTCCTCTAAATTACTGGGTTATTACCAAAGGTGGACTAATTCATCCAAAATTTACGAAGTTAGTTTATCCTTCAATAACTAATTACCTATCTACCTGTGAGTGTGGCTCGTCTGTGTAAGTGTGGCTCGTTCTTACTAGCATCCAAGTGAAGACCCCTGCCCCTCGGTGGAGACATCAATAAGCTCAGAAATCCGAACGACACCGCATGGATAAATCGATTTAAAGATTCTTAAATTTTGAAAGTGACAGATTTATGTACATATTAGTGCTAACTCGGTCTGATATCAGAATCTATTCTGTATGTTCTGTTTGAATTTTAATTCACATTATCAGTGTCTGAATATAGGCAGGGTAGCTTTATAATTACAACAAAATTTTACCTGTGCCGCCGGAGGGTTTTTTGTCGTAGAATGGAGCAAGTCGTTCGGTCTAATGCCCTGATTTAATTACTCTACTGCACCAGAAGGAGGGTAATGTTTGTGACTACGATAAAGGGATGAAACATTATTTTAACTCTGTGCTCTAGTTAGAAGATTGCAAATAAGTTTGTTGTGGTTTGTGAACTTTATGTATTATTTTGATTTTATGATATGTTATTTATACTATATTTCGTAATTATAACGATATACATCGACGACACAGAGTTTTATTAAAATAGAGATAGAGTAGGAAGCCTAGATAGAGTTGAATGCCTAGAAAATATAGTTAAAGGGGCGTCTAGCGAAACAGGCTAACTATATTTAACCTCTTACAACCCGTTGTCATCCCGAGAGTACAAATGAAAAAAAAAGTCAAAACCCGACGACATCTATAGATGACAACGACACCTTTTTTTTTTAGAACGGAACGAATTGGCCATTTCAAGGCAAATTGGCGAGGTTGGGTAGTGTGTAGACGGCCCATTAGCTAATCTACATTTTTCGGTATGGGTCTATGGTTCAATTAATTCATTCAAGACCGTGCAATGACTCGAAAAAATCAGTCCGACGTTCGGTGGAGTTTGTGTTTGTGTTTCGAGTGCTAAAATAAGTGTTGTTTTTGGAGAATTGAGGTAAGTCTTTGTTATTTTATGATAAGAAAGAAGTTTTTTGTTGTTTTTTGCAGAAATAGTAGTGAAATTGTTGTGTTTTTTACTCATGTCGACTACATTTGTGACGAGAGGGAGCATTTTATTAGAAGTGTGATTCTGATGTCGGTACAAAAATAAACTAAGGTGATCGTAACATTTTCTTCACATTGAGTAAGAGAGGGTTTCATTAGCTACTCAGATGTACAACTCTCATAGTTCTAAGAGTTACCATTCCGACATAATCACTTGATATGTCAGTCAAGTCGCGCGCGCCGCGCGGGCACTGAAAGGGCTCGGGTTTTAAGCGCACGAGCGCCCCGGGCGGGCCGGGTTACCAACGGTAATGAACCTTTGCAAAATTATAATTATGTTACCTTTATAAAAAAACAAGTTTAATCAAGAAAATAGTTCTTATTTCAGACGAACATTCGTATTCTAGCTTTTATATTAAATCAGTGTCTAACATATCAATTTATTTAAACGACTGTGTCGAAAAATATAAATAAATAAAATTAAAAGTGTCAGCAAATTAAAGCGCTTATTACATTACGCTGTCGGCAGGGCACGATTTGTATAGACGTCTCACTCTGATGGAACGACTAGAAAGAGACAGTGAGTCAGACAGGGCCCTGCCGACAGCGTAGTCTAATAGGCCCAGACATTTTATTTATCACACTTTCCCTCCTGTGATTCACAATCAAGCAATCCATTTAAAACCTCAATCCGCATCACGAATCACTGCTACAATCTTTCCGCAGGCGCTCACAATCAGCTGTTTTGGAGTTACTCGTAAACAGAACACACCCCTGAAAATACTAGAGGGAGAACGCCACTGCACTTGCGCAGGACTTCGACCTTGACCTCAAACTTGACATTGTCAGTAGCCTACAACCCCGGATGAAGGCCGGACGATAAATAATCTCATACTTTAAGTGTTTCTGTGATTTAGGCGATTTCCGTGGCAATTTCAGCTTGGCTTTGTGAGCGGATGGTGGAGAAACTGACTAACTGATAAACCTTCGCTATAAAAGACCCAGGTTGTCAAGTATGGTCTTGATCTAGAAAGGAGGTGAGTGAGATCCAGGTGATACGTAGCACCTACCTACTAAGTTTAATTTTGGTGTGTTGCCTGGTAGTAAAGTTACTCTTAATTCTATTATTTCATATTGATTGTGGTAGTCTCATAGTTGCCCATGGACGTATTGAGGATAACAGTAGATATAACACAAGCCTTAGGTACCCAAACAGCAAGAAACATGGCGTCACGCCGTTTCCCATACGAAAAGAAAGATTACACTACGAATAGAGCACGCAGCACGCAATATAATTGAGCAATTCAGATCAGGCCCCCGATTCTCGCGCTACCGAGATTATCTCCCTAGTCGAGATATCGGTTTTGTTTTGAGACAGCGAAATCTCCATGAAAAACAGGAAAAAGCTATTCTCACGACCAACCGAGATATCTCGACACGTTTTCGATCAAAATAAATAAGAATTGAGATCTTTTTTGACGGATTTCAACGCTATCAAAATCGATATCTCGACTAGGGAGATGATCTCGATAGTGCAAGAATCGGGGGCCAGAAAACATAGGTACGTTCCCTCCATTCCCTCGACAGTTTTTAGGGTTCCGTACCCGAAGGGTGCCAAACGGGACCCTATTACTGAGACTTCGCTGTCCGTCTGTCCGTCCGTCCGTCCGTCCGTCTGTCACCAGGCTGTATCTCATGAACCGTGGTAGCTAGACAGTTGAAATTTTCACAGATGATGTATTTCTGTTGCCGCTATAACAAAAAATACTAAAAATCAAAAGAAATTTAATATTAAGGGGGGCTCCCATACAACAAACGTGATTTTTTTGCTCGATATTGATAATGGTAGCAGGTAGACGCTTAAAATGTTCACAATATATTGAGTATATTATTTACTTAAAAAGTAAATAATTAAATTAATATTTAGGGGGGGCTCCCATACATTTTTTTTTTGCGGTTTTTTATAGATAATGGCACGGAACCCTTCGTGCGCGAGTCCGACTCGCACTTGGCCGGTTATTTTTTTTTTACTTTATATCGTCTAACCACCATTCAGCAATTCACCATACTTACAGTGATAGGTTTTTCATAAATTTTCAACATAATTACTATTTATTGGTTGCTGAATCAATACGGAATGTGTAATAAAAGTAGTAGTAGTAGGTAGCTAAATTGTCCATTGAATTTAAGAAAAACACATAAAAATGTGTTTACCGGTTAATTTATCCGTTGCACAACAGCAAACCGTCGCCTAAGTAATTAGCCGCTAACAAGGTGTTTCTTTGTACGGTGGAAACGAATTTTAAGACGTGGGATTGTTTAGGTTTTGACTTAAGCTAGGGTTTGCCTAGTTAGGTGGAACTTAGGGGATGGTTGGTGAAAACGGGCACTAATGTTTTTAACGTCTTAGGATTAAGAGACGTTATGAAATTTTGATACGGCATTTTGAGTAGGAGTGACGGACGCACAGTGAAAGAGTTTTTAAAGCGCATATTTGTAAAGTTTGTATGAAATTACTGGCCATCTTTAAACGACTTTGCGCGAGCGAAGCCGCAAGCAAACGTCTAGTTAAAAAAGTAGTATGTGATCTAAGGGCCTTCAAAATTCGGAGAACTAATTAAAACTATTTACAAGCTACCTACATAATATTGAACTCAAATTATTGGAAAAACCTACCAAGTGAAGTGCGTGTCTGGCCACGCACGTACAATGTAGGGCTAGGGTTCCGTCCGTAGTTGCCAAAGTAACAGGGTTCACAATATGAAACATGGCCTTCATTGGGTTCCTAAACTTGTAATGCAGGTACCATACATACGCAGTTTGTATTATTATACATATACAGTCTATGCGCACGAGGTGAATGCATAGCTGTGCGTAGCGTACAGTCACAGATTAATAAATAGTTACTACGTAACGGTAACGGTACAGTATTTACAGCATTCGACTCGCGCACGAAATTGTATTGGTTCTTTGTTGCCAGCGGAACCCTAATAACCGGCCAAGTGCGAGTCGGTCTCGCGCACGAAGGGTTCCGTAACATTATCTATAAAAAACCGCAAAAAAAAAACATGTTGTATGGGAGCACCCCCTAAATATTAATTTAATTTTAATTTAATTATTTATTTTATAAGTAAATAATATAATCAATATATTGTGAACATTTTAAGCGTCTACCTGCTACCATTATCAATATCGAGCAAAAATGAGCAATAAAATCATGTTTGTTGAATGGGAGCCCCCTTAATATTAAATTTCTTTTGTTTTTTAGTATTTGTTGTTATAGCGGCAACAGAAATACATCATCTGTGAAAATTTCAACTGTCTAACTATCACAGTTCATGAGATACATCCTGGTGACAGACAGACAGCGAAGTCTCAGTAATAGGGTCCCGGGACCCCCGTTTGGCACCCTTCGGGTACGGAACCCTAAAAACGGTCCCATATCGCCAGCGTCATCCTGTCCTGTCACATACATCCTGTCCGATAAGAGCAATACTTTAATATTTATAATTAACTAAAATAATAGTTAAATCGGCAGCGTGGTTAGTTACAGTTCGATTTAAACCATGACGCGTGCTTGTTTGCGGCTTTCCCTGTAGATAAGCAGGGTTTAAAGTAAGGTGTTCCGGGCGTCCGGTGGTTATTCAGGAGTGGTGCCTCGTGGAAGCTACTGATACCCGCGATCATAAACGGGTCTCGGCTTTGACAGAAGTCCCAGATATCACTAAGTATAACAAATCTGTAGTTTTCACGTACTTGATCTGAGAATGGTTGGTCTATGTGATGTGAAGTGCTTGAATATTCTACGGAGGTAAGCATTCTTTGATCCGTGTTCTCCTGTGTTTTTTTTACGTAGCCTATAATGTGTCCCACTGCTGGGCAAAGGCCTCCTCATTTCGAGCCCACACATCTCTAGTCAGAGCTAGATTGACCCACCCTGGTTCGAACGTGTCCAGGTCGTCCCGCCATCTCCTTCTGGGCCTTCCTCTGCGCCCCGGTGTCCGTCTATAGGCACCCATTCAGTGATTTTTATTAATTTATGTAAATGTGCTTTACTTAAATTTTTGTACCCATATCTTCGTTCAATATGGATTCCGAACAATATGAATTGAATTGAATTGAAATATCAGACGTTCCATGTCTCGGATGACACGATAAGCTGCAGGGACCAAAGTCAAAGTCAATTTTTTGTATTGACCATAAAATCATACAGATTGCTTAGTCAACGTCACAATATAATATTAATATTTTTGTATACTACATACCGCCCGTTCGGAAGTTGTGGGCTTAGGAATGGAGCAAAGAAGGGCAAAAAACTCCCTCGTACCTCTTTTAAAATATGTGAGGGCCTTAAAAATACAATTTTATGTATGAGACTTACTGACTCAGTCCATCGCCCCTCTTTGGATTTCTGCCGCTATCTCTCTCTACATGGTAGGGTAGGTACCTATGTAGTCGTAAAACTTCTCCGCTAACCTGCACTTAGCATGGGTAATATGGCTCAGCCGTATCAAGATAAAACCCTGTGCCCCACGGCAGGGATCACAATTTATTTACTTATTTATTTCTACTGAAGTAGATACCTACCCAACCCACCCCACCACCGTAAGTGACCCCTGAAGAGCTAGACAGTAAGGAAAAAGTCCACGTCAGTCGTGGCTCATCGTATGGCAGTTTACTTGTGAGTAAATTCAGTAGCTGCCTAGCGAAGGGCAACAAAGGACTGGGCTGTCAACTGAACGACTGAACACGCAAAGAACTTGGAAGACCGAAGAAAGCAAGAGTGCAGAGAACTTAGAAGAACAAAAGAAATGCAAGCTGGGAAAGTAGAAGAATGAAGAAGTACATTTCCGGCAATGTAAATTTCAAATAAGTAGGTAGTTCTCTAACTGTCTTCAATCTGCAAAGAGTTGAATATAAAGCTTAGGTGTCTTGGACGTTTAGTGTATGATATCGTTGTTTTTAGGGTTCCGTATCCGAAGGGTGACAACGGGAACCTATTACTAAGCCTCCGCTGTCCGTCTCTGTCCGTCCGTCCGTCTGTCCGTCAGAGGGCCCTTCAGCACGAACCATAATAGCTAGAAAGTTGAAATTTTCACAGAATGTGTATATCTGTTGCCGCTCCAGCCGCTCCACCAACAAATACTGAAATACACATAATTGAAAAAAAAGTGAACTTTAGAAAAAACCATCTTCCACAAACCCTATTTGATTAGATTGAGTTTAATACTGTATTTGTATTTGTACCTAGTATTGAGCAGTACTGGTGGTCATGTGTGGTCTTCATCATCAGTTCCACATCACAATATTATGCTTACCGTGAGTAAATGCACGAGTTATTACTAATAATACGAAAATCACTATAGGTCTGCCTATAATATTTGAAGAGTTCCCTATATTTCTCCAGAATCCCATTATCAGATCCTGACCTGGTGGTCCATAGTACCAATAGGAAGGTAAACCCCTTCAAACGAAAAAATAATTTTCTAAATCGGTCCATCCGTCTAGGCGCAATCGGCGCAAAAAAAAAGCATCCTGACGAATTGTGTAAACCTGCTTTGGAAAGTCGGTTAAAAATATTGAACAAACAAATGTGTCCGCATACAAGAAACGTATTTTTTTACTATTTTGGTAAGATTGGTGCGGAACCCTCCGTGTGAGAGTCCGACTTACACTTAGCCGATTTTTTGGATCCCACGACGACACATTGTGGGGCCAGCACTTACAGCATACCTGCCCCGCGGCGGCGGCGGGGCGGTCGCGACGCGACCGAGACAGTGAATGACAGAGCTCACTGTTTGTCTCTGTCCCTCACCTTCCGCGACAACCTCCCCCCGCACTCCGGGTGCACAACAGAAGCAAGCGCCTGTTTATATATGTTTTGTTCATTCAAGGGAAGTCTGGCTGTGGCTGGGCTATGGCTCAAGCTGTGCCAGTTTGACGCCAGAGTGAGTAAGTACGTTTTGGACCTGAGTTTGGGACAGTAGAATACGAAGTACGCTGGCTTCACGCTGGCGGCGGGCGCTTGTGAATTGAATTCCGGTTTTAGTAGAATACCAAATACCTCGTATTGAAGTTTGTGCCAGGCTTGGTCGTATGCTTGTAAACTTAGTAGAATTCAGGCCCTGCACTGTACAGTGTACACTCTGTAGAGTAAGGAACACAAATAGCTGGACTGGCCTACCGTTCAGCAAAATAAATTTTTGCTGTACTTATGAATAATTTATCATCACTAGACGCACTTCTTTTATCGGTGGATCTTGAGATTTGACGTATTTGGTTGATTTACCTGGCACTTTTTAATTATTATAAATTTGCTTTAAATAGGACTAAATATAAATTTTAGATTCTTTCTAAACTGATAAATCGAATAGGCATCACTTTATCTTTATCCATTTCGAAGAAATAACAAATTGTTTTTTTTCCGTGCCAGCCTTATCAAAAGTGAGGACAACCTAATCAAAAGTAAAATAATGTTAGGTTATTATTGTTTTATTAATGTACTTATCATAGCAAACAGTATATAAAATAGTCTTATTTTACTCGAATTGGAAGTTTTCCAAGGTAATGAATATTACTAAGTGAAGGTTTGGTACTGAGGAACATATGTTTTAGTTTAACTAAATAGCATTTCTTATAAAATATATTAATCATCAGCCTTCGTTACGTTAAATGGCAATTTTCTCCTTATACTACACACATAACACAAATAAAATCTTTTCTTCTAAAATGAACTAAAAAAATAAACATGTTTCATGACAATTTTAACAATATCAATTACTTATCAATATCAAAGGTTATGTTGACTTTTTAATCATTTACAATAGACAAAAACTCAATATATATACTAATACACATGCTTTTAATCAATAACAATAGGGACCCTTTGATTAGGCTGTCAAAAAGGCCATCCTAATCAATGCCAACCTAATCAAAAAAGTAAATATTTTGTTAGCACAGCCCAAAGTACTATGTAATCATCAAATCCAAATGAATTACTAAGTAATCATCCTCCGTTCAGTTGCGTGTACAATACAAATGAAACCCTTATAAATTTGATTATATTTTTTAACGCGACCAATCTAATCAAACACCTATTGAAACAAAGCCAACCTAATCAAATATTTAGCTTCGTAATTTCGTCTCCGGGCTCGCTGAGCCGCAACCTCCCCCCACTGTGTCTGGAGCGCGACTAGAGCTCACGCCACAACGCGGACACACGTACCTACAATATCCCATTAGGGATGTACACGACGTTTAGTGATGCGCCAGCCTATTCAAGTCTTAGTCTAGGACAAACCTTTGACTTCTATTTTAAATAAAAGTACGCTTTATACACAAATACCTTTTATGTTATGTAGTTTAATAACTAATCTGCTCTCGTGAAAACATATTCGTTTATTAGATTTCCTGTGATCAGTTGTTGTTTTGTTAGAAGATTGGTCGAAAAAAGTCGTGCGGACGCGCCAACCTTATCAATTTTTAGGACTTTGGAATTTATTTATAACTATTTATTAAACAATTAGAAAGAAATAAAATCGTGCGCAAGTAAGATGACACATAGAATATTAGTAAAAAAAATAGTTTGCGTTATTATTTCGTTTCTGCGGGTACTTTTTACCCCCGGACATCAAAAATTTTGTTCTTCAGGATTGACCGTTATGAGTTCATTGCCATTTAGAGCTTTAGTGTCGATAAACGCGAAAGCTCAATAAAACTCAACCAAGTGCGAAATGTAAATTCACACTGGGTTCCGTATCAATAAGCCGAATTAATTATTTACTTTTGTAGATGAAGCCGTCATAATGCTTCTCCAATTTGCGTGACAGGGGTACTGCTAGCTACTGATGTGCAGCTGCCGGCAATATTGCCATTTGTGCGGCAATATTGCCATTTTTTCCACGGTTTAGCGGTGTAAGGTTACAATTGAAAATATTGAATAGAATTGTCCGGCAATATTGCCATATAGTGTACGAGGGCACGATGGATTGCCATTTGTGGGAATATATTGCCAATATATTCCCACAAATGGCAATATTGCCGGCAACGGCTCATCAGTAGGTACACTGGTACAACAGCCCATCCCTACCTATCACAGCACCACCTACACCTGAATATCACCTATTTTCGTCTTTCCTTGTGTTATTCATCCGAATAATGAGGAAAAATGGAACACCATAGAGACTGTTATTTTCGGATTAGCAAGATTTGGACGTTGGACCAATTTGAGCGCGGAACCCTAAAAACAATCGGTTCAACACAAAAGCATACGGCGGCGCGGCGGCGGCGGCGTCTGTAATTATTTTATGAAAATAAAATCCCAACAAAACATGCATATGCATATACAAAAACGCCAGTCTCGCAGCCTGCGCAGTTTATTCTACCGTAAAAAGTTGTGAGATCTAATTTTAAACCAAGTCGGTTAATTTAACCAGTATCTGTGTATGGTAGAATCTTTCCAACAACTTTATTATCGTATACTGTTAAGTACCTACCTAATTAGTTAACTAATAACATTTATAGTGATCGGATCAATATAAGACATCTTTATTTCTTCAATAATAATTAGAATGACTTGGCAATCGCACGTAGAAAAGTTGTCGACTATAGGACCGTGTGTGCAACGTAATGTACCTATTGCTCTCGCTCCGAAATAATTCGTTGTTTTCTTATTAGTTAAGTTTATCTTTATTTAGAGATATGTTGTGTTGAGTAATAATATTCATTTGTGCTCTGGGTGCTATAGAGTGGTCAGTTGAGCGCGATTGCCAAGTTATTCTAATTATTTTTGAAGAAATAAAGATGTCTTATATTGATCCGATCACTATAAATGTTATTAGTTAACTAATTAGGTAGGTACTTAACAGTATACGATAATAAAGTTGTTGGAAAGATTCTACCATACACAGATACTGGTTAAATTAACCGACTTGGTTTAAAATTAGATCTCACAACTTTTTACGGTAGAATAAACTGCGCAGGCTGCGAGACTGGCGTTTTTGTATATGCATATGCATGTTTTGTTGGGATCTCATTTCTTTTTGTAAGTAACTTTCCTTTTTTTCTTTTCGGGTACTATTTCTTGTGCGTTAGCTACCGACTTTCTCAAAGCCCACTCCCTATCTCTATGGGCTCTTCTCTGTGGCTTTGATGTTACGATTTGTGACAAGTCTGGGCGGTGAATTATATAAATATAAATCATACCTCAAACCAAACCATACCGCGATTCAGGAAATGCACACCTACACTCAGAGAAAAATCGGCTGACAAAGCGACAATAAATGCTTTGTTAGAAATTTATTGTTACCACACGTAAGTGCATCGTCGCTGCAGCTATAGGCCCATAGTGCCTGTGACATCTTTTTTATTGTTGAAATTGTTTTTTTATTTCAGCTAAAGACACGTAGATACGGTAACTATGGTAAAAATATTTAAACGGGATAACTACGGCACGTTGCCAACTTATCACCTATTATGAAGTGATGTTGTAGCAAAGTTTAATCTATCAAAATAGGCGTTGTTACTATGGCTAGTTGTGTTATTGATACGGCTAAGTGTGTTTTTGATGCGGCAGTAGCTCAAAGTACTTGTTCGTCGCAAGCGCAAACCTTTTCTCTGACTCTGCCAGTTTCAACGTGAATTTCGTGCAAAGAACACCTGTGTTTGTGCTCGTGCCGTCGTCGTGCGTGAAGAAATATGGATTTGCAGAAAATTTAAGCACCAAGCAGTCATCAGCTAATTTGTATGGAGAAGTGGAAAATAAAGATGCTCCGATCAAATCGGTTTCACAGTAAAAGTTGTCAGGATAATGTCTCCTACTCCCCAAAAAGTGTTTTCACTTGATACACCAAACACTCGGTAATAAATATTTTGTTCTTTGTTGTAATCCTAGTGTGACTCGAGTAGAGATTAATATACCATACTTTTGATAGAAATGTCTTCGTTTTTTCTTTTAGGATTCTCATTACCGCTATCCTCTTTATCGTATCTTGTGCTACCCGAGTAATGTAACATTGTAGGTTTTGATCCCTTCACTTTGTAAATGGTACACTGAAAAAATTATATATTCCCCGAAGCTTCTGTGCCTTTATTATTAGAGGTATGCGTACTTTGACCGGAGTTCTCTATGTATGCACCATACGCATGTATGGTGTTTGGTGTACAAAATAAGCATATTTCAGGGTACGCATGCTCCTGGAATAATAGGCAGTAGCTTCGTGGAGTATATAATTTTTGTTCATGGTGTACCATTAACAAAGTGCAGGTATCCAGATCAACAATGTTACTTTGCTAGAGTAGCAAAATACTTTGTCATCGGAACAAAGCAGATTTGATACTGTAGCTAAGGGAAATTAGACGTAGGGACAATATACTTTGATATGATAGTTAAAGGAATTTGTCATGGGAACAAAAGGACATGAAATCCTATTGTGACATGAACAATTTTAGCATTGTAATTTCAACAGTTGTTTTATTGCTGTAACATCAATGTTGGTAAATTTGTTGCATTAGCAATTGAAGAGTAACAATAAAAACGTTGTCTTCATTACTATGCACCTTTGACGACTGTCCAGCATCAAAGCTTTTTTGTAGCAATGGCAATATTTTTTTGAGAGTGTAGCGACATCTAATGGGGAATAGCGATATTAGACAATATTGTAACCGCTTTATTAGGGTTCCGTACCCGAAGGGTGCCAAACGGGACCCTATTACTGAGACTTCGCTGTCCGTCTGTCCGTCCGTCCGTCCGTCTGTCACCAGGCTGTATCTCATGAACCGTGGTAGCTAGACAGTTGAAATTTTCACAGATGATGTATTTCTGTTGCCGCTATAACAACAAATACTAAAAATCAAAAGAAATTTAATATTAAGGGGGGCTCCCATACATTTTTTAACAAACGTGATTTTTTTTGCTCATTTTTGCTCGATATTGATAATGGTAGCAGGTAGACGCTTAAAGTGTTCACAATATATTGAGTATATTATTTATTTAAAAAATAAATAATTAAATTAAAATTAAATTAATATTTAGGGGGGCTCCCATACATTTTTTTTGCGGTTTTTTATAGATAATGGCACGGAACCCTTCGTGCGCGAGTCCGACTCGCACTTGGCCGGTTTTTTAAATCATAGCTGGAACCAAACCATACCGCGATTCAAGATACACATAGCGACTAGCGACATCTAATGGGGAATAGCGATGAATCGAAGTAGTCGTGTACTGAGCTTATTGATAATTAATATATTATGAAATTGGGGCTAAAATTGCGCAATGTTTGAGTTTTCCTTGGCTTTGCAGGCTAAACTCTAACCATGCTCAAAATTTTAAGCTTGTGGGTTCGCTAGAAGTCACCTTTAGAGTTTTCATGATCGTGAATCAGTGAGTCAGTGAGTGTCAAAATTGAGGAACTTTGAATTGCTGTACCTTCAACTCTACTGGTTCAAATTTATTGAAATTTTGAGAATATGTCTTATGACATGGTGCCTTTTAGCAGCCGGGAATTCAGGTTTCTATCTTTATCCACAACGGAGTAACAGGTAGGTCAAATATGCTCTGAATGGCTTCCTGTAAAGGATGTTACTGCTGCGCCCGTATGTTTTGCTTTTTGCTCGACTTGGCTTGGGGGCGCTGCCGCGCCCCCAGATTTGCAGAAAATTTAAGCACCAAGCAGTCATCAGCTAATTTGTATGGAGAAGTGGAAAATAAAGATGCTCCGATCAAATCGGTTTCACAGTAAAAGTTGTCAGGATAATGTCTCCTACTCCCCAAAAAGTGTTTTCACTTGATACACCAAACACTCGGTATTAAATATTTTGTTCTTTGTTGTAATCCTAGTGTGACTCGAGTAGAGATTAATATACCATACTTTTGATAGAAATGTCTTCGTTTTTTCTTTTAGGATTCTCAAATACCGCTATCCTCTTTATCGTATCTTGTGCTACCCGAGTAATGTAACATTGTAGGTTTTGATCCCTTCACTTTGTAAATGGTACACTGAAAAAATTATATATTCCCCGAAGCTTCTGTGCCTTTATTATTAGAGGTATGCGTACTTTTACCGGAGTTCTCTATGTATGCACCATACGCATGTATGGTGTTTGGTGTACAAAATAAGCATATTTCAGGGTACGCATGCTCCAGGAATAATAGGCAGTAGCTTCGTGGAGTATATAATTTTTGTTCATGGTGTACCATTAACAAAGTGCAGGTATCCAGATCAACAATGTTACTTTGCTAGAGTAGCAAAATACTTTGTCATCGGAACAAAGCAGATTTGATACTGTAGCTAAGGGAAATTAGACGTAGGGACAATATACTTTGATATGATAGTTAAAGGAATTTGTCATGGGAACAAAAGGACATGAAATCCTATTGTGACATGAACAATTTTAGCATTGTAATTTCAACAGTTGTTTTATTGCTGTTACATCAATGTTGGTAAATTTGTTGCATTAGCAATTGTCTTCATTACTATGCACCTTTGACGACTGTCCAGCATCAAAGCTTTTTTGTAGCAATGGCAATATTTTTTTGAGAGTGTAGCGACATCTAATGGGGAATAGCGATATTAGACAATATTGTAACCGCTTTATTAGGGTTCCGTACCCGAAGGGTGCCAAACGGGACCCTATTACTGAGACTTCGCTGTCCGTCTGTCCGTCCGTCCGTCCGTCAGTCACCAGGCTGTATCTCATGAACCGTGGTAGCTAGACAGTTGAAATTTTCACAGATGATGTATTTCTGTTGCCGCTATAACAACAAATACTAAAAATCAAAAGAAATTTAATATTAAGGGGGGCTCCCATACATTTTTTAACAAACGTGATTTTTTTTGCTCATTTTTGCTCGATATTGATAATGGTAGCAGGTAGACGCTTAAAGTGTTCACAATATATTGAGTATATTATTTATTTAAAAATAAATAATTAAATTAAATTAATATTTAGGGGGGCTCCCATACATTTTTTTTGCGGTTTTTTATAGATAATGGCACGGAACCCTTCGTGCGCGAGTCCGACTCGCACTTGGCCGGTTATTTAAATCATAGCTGGAACCAAACCATACCGCGATTCAAGATACACATAGCGACTAGCGACATCTAATGGGGAATAGCGATGAATCGAAGTAGTCGTGTACTGAGCTTATTGATAATTAATATATTATGAAATTGGGGCTAAAATTGCGCAATGTTTGAGTTTTCCTTGGCTTTGCAGGCTAAACTCTAACCATGCTCAAAATTTTAAGCTTGTGGGTTCGCTAGAAGTAACCTTTTGAGTTTTCATGATCGTGAATCAGTGAGTCAGTGAGTGTCAAAATTGAGGAACTTTGAATTGCTGTACCTTCAACTCTACTGGTTCAAATTTATTGAAATTTTGAGAATATGTCTTATGACATGGTGCCTTTTAGCCGCCGGGAATTCAGGTTTCTATCTTTATCCACAACGGAGTAACAGGTAGGTCAAATATGCTCTGAATGGCTTCCTGTAAAGGATGTTACTGCTGCGCCCGTATGTTTTGCTTTTTGCTCGACTTGGCTTGGGGGCGCTACCGCGCCCCCAGAAAGATGGCAGGATTCATCTTTACTGTCAATTTGTTCGAGTGCTCTACATACAGGGCCACAAGGGCTATAAAACCGGTCAAGTACGTGTCTGCCTGTCTGGTCAAGGTCAGAAAACGTCGTAAATATGACAGACCTTGAGTAGGAACATCCAGCGACCGAGTATCATAAACGATGCACAGACAGAGGTTGCATTGCAACCCGCTTATAAGACCGATGCACAGACTGATGTTCAAAATAAGTGCCATTTACTCAAACAAATAGTAATGTGCTCATTACTTTTTGCAATTCTCTCTCCGTGTTCCAAACAAATTGTGAAAAATGAGTTCTACGAGCAAAGAATCCTCTAATTCAATGTGTTTTAACACCGCCGGACACCGAACATTAATGTGGATGCGGAATTAAAGATAGAAAATTTTCCGCCGAAGTCAAAGGAAAAATAAAAACTTGCATAATACAAAAAGTTCGCGCAGTGGAAAATGGACAGAAAATGAAAGTCTTTGGTGGGAAACTATTTTTTAGCCTGTTTTAGCGAACTTTCAAGATAATGAAGCCCTAATCTCTCTGGAATACTGACTCCATGCTGAAGAGCACGGTTTTGTTTTGATGAAGCACAAACGGAATGGAATTTTAGTAACTGTACATTTACCAATTGTTATTTTTATTAAAATATTATTATGTATGTAGCTTTATTTAGCTAGTTTTATTTCATTAGCATGTCTTTCATATTACTATAGCATTGTTTGAATAAAGCACTATACAAGACTTGGTCCGCAATGACTGCACTGCTGGCCACGCTATGATGGCCTCAAGCTTAGCTTAGCTACGATCTCGGCCTCTTGGTCAGCATTGCAACCTTTGATGTCCGCGCTATAAAAGCCTCGACCTTCGGTCTCGGCCTTTATGGGCCTATTAGACTACGCTGTCAGCAGGGCCCTGTCTGACTCACTGTCTCTTTCTAGTCGTCCATCATGAGTGAGACGTCTTAACAAATCGTGCCCTGCCGACAGCGTAATGTAATAAGCTCTTCATTAATGCTGACCGCGCTGTATAGGCCTTGAGCTGCGCTACGCTGCGCTTTCGGCCACCAGCAGCAGCGCGACCAGCAACGCCGCCATTACAGACCGCGGCAGTAATGTACTATAAATGCCATAACACCGACTAAAATGTCGTATTCTGAGTGAGAGATATTTGAAAGTGATTTTGAGTGTCGTCAAATTGAGTGATGGGTTATGCATTCTTAAGCCCGTAATAATAAACCACTCTCAGATATGAGAGCAATTTCATCATTGTTACCTAAGGGATCATTTATTTTATTTATTTATTTATTTTCTTTATTAGGAAAACAAACAGCTTAATCTACTTATTACATAACAAAAAAAACAATGAGTTAACACACAAGCCAATAAAGTTTTCACAAAAAAAATTGACAAAGGTACTCAGAACAACACTAAAATGTATAGGTACTTGAATTTGTATATAAAGTTACCAACAGAGGGAGATATATGGTTCTACAGTAGGTAGTTCTACAATGACGTGATCACCGGAAGGGGGGGGTCGGGTGCTTGTATATACATCGGATTATTTGGGGGGGGGGGGGGGGGAAGAATCCATGATTACGTCATCTGCGCTTCGTTTCCGAAAATAAATTTTATATTTGAATATTTACGTCCTATTTTGAAGTTTATTACTGGTAACACTTACTATTAGATAGATGTAACGGGATTTCCGGGATCGGGATCCCAAATTTAGGTCATTTAAGACCCATAGAAACATGACATACGTGTCAGTGCTAATAAACAGCAAAAAATTTAAGCACGGACGAAGATTACGTAATCAAGGCGAGGGGGGGGGGGGGTTAAAAACAAAAGATTACGCTGTGATCACATAAGGGGGGGGGGGGGGGTAAAAGAACGGCCAAAAATAATGAAGTAATTGTTGAACGATCCCTAACTGAGAGTGGATTATTATGAGCGGTGATGGACAACATCGTGAGGGCACCTTCAGCACAATATAGCTGCGGCGATGGGCTAGCCCCTGTCACGCAAAATGTGGTAAGTACCTAAGTATTGAATAACTGGCTAAAGTTAGTACGTAAATGTAGCATATAAATGTCCCCACCGAGGGGCACAGACATTTAACTGGCTAAAAGTAAGCACGATTGTGCCTCTGCCACCCCGTATGGGAAAAGAGCGTGACGCTATGTTACTATGTTAGTGAAGAACACTTTTCCGTCGGATGATAGAAAGAACCCTCTTCAGGAAAGGAGGGTTCGCACTTGACCAGCAATTAGTACTCGACGCCGACAACATACTTAGATGTCTCGTCGGGTTATCGAACCTACAAGGCCGAGTGTCCGAAGCGCGCGACTACCCGATTGACCATAAGCATCACGGGATGGACTTAATGTGGACTAATGGCTCCCTTATCGGCCTTGTCGCTAGTTTAACAGGTTGTTTTCGCGTCCTTGCTTACGTATTGCAGTTTGTGCACGTTCCCATGCGGGGTGGCCGCGGCACAACTATGCCCACTACCGTTTGTAAGGTATTTGACATACACTTACATACATATATGGGTCGGCGCTGCCAACGGCTATGTATTAGGGTATACATAAACATTTACATACAGGCACGTACATTGCTTCTGGCCCCACACTAGGATACCCTGTGTCGTGGAAACCAGAAACAGCGACATCACATAAACATTGTCCCCAGCCGGGATTTGAACCCGGGACCTCTCGCGCAGTAGGCAGCGTAGCAGGTCGTCATATATAAAAGCACCATAATAAATTGGGAATTAAGAGATATCTAGGCTGATGATGATGACCTAGTTAGAGTAACTATCAGTTAGTCACATTGGAAATCAGCCAGCCAGGAGTTACGTTGTCTGATGTCTGCCAATAGGATCTAGCGGATGGTATAACGGGGTGCTAACTGCATCTATTGTACTTATATTTATGTCCATTGAATCGCAAATATTTTGATATTTTTACACCCTGTAGAAAACAGTTGCTAGCTATTGATTATGTACATCTAGCTAAATTAAATCAACCATAATGTACATACATACCTATTTAATCCACATATGACATATCCAACAGGAAATTGTGCGAATATTTGTGATGTTATTCTTGTTACTTATGTACGAACGAATATGGATAAATACTTTGCTTTGGAGAATGTTTGAAACACATATTTATTGCGCATACACCCTGCCTCTGCCTGTCTGATAGAAGCACGACTTTCTTAATGTCTAGATGAGGTACAATCAGTTTTTTTTTAACTTTACGTCCTTTGATAAAGTCCATTCGCTTAGATAGTGTCGTACACCCGCACGCAAATGTGGTTATTGGTAATATTTTTATTACCATAAAATAGACAAGGTTAAATTCGTTGACAAGAGACGTCACCTTTCAAGGCGGCGTGACCGCATCTAAGTGAATGGACTTTACAGGAGTAAGTAAGTATGATAAAATATAATTTTCATCTGTTTTTAACCCTTTTTACCGATTTTATTTTCCCATGCCCATCAAACATTCGCTATCCAACAAACGTATCTATAGAGCACGTTACGAACATAACCTTCGGTCCTCCATCTCCATGTTCCAAACTCTAAACAAATTACGCGCGAAAACAGCCATTTCCCGCCATCATTTGTCAGGTGCTAGGTGTTTCATCGGGTCTAGCATTTCGCGTTTTATTTTTATGTGATTATAGCGAGTTTATAAATAGAGGAGCGCATCCCTCGAGGCTGCAGTCGGAAGAAACAGTGTGTGGAAGGACATCGCCATGTACCGGTTAGTATAGTTTTTGTGATATCGAGTTCAAGATCAGGGAGCAAGTTTGCGATCGTTGATATGAAAGACGGTTTTTTGATGAGTTTGTGTTCAAATTCAAACAACAATTGTTCTGGTGTTGTATTTCTAAGGATATCGTTCGTAATTATTTTCAAATCCCAAGATAGTGTTGCTCATTTAGGGACATTATCCTGAAAATGGGCTAGGCGAATGGTTGCAAAAACCTTGCCATCGCCATCCCAAGTGGAATTATCTGGTTAAGGCGTAGTATGTAAAAGTTTCTGAGATACAGGATGTAAAAGTTTCTGAGGAGTTAGTTAGTTCTAGTTAAAATTTTGTCGCGGTTGATAAACTTTTGTTATTTGCATATTTATAGTCTCGAGGTCTCGAGCAAATCATCAATTTATAAATAATCATCATCAATGATCGCGAAATCACACGGTAGTTAAAATCATCAATTTAAACATGATTACTTAAATTAAAATACATTCGGCCTGCGTGTTTTGTAAAAAGTCACAACAATGCGTTTCCCCGTGCGTTCGGCATTGTTTAAAACAACAATGGTATTTTTTAATGCGTTCTACTACCAGATAAGTTACGTTAATGTTTATTTTGTTCAATTTGTAAAGCACCTGTAAAGTATCTTGTTTTCTTCTTTACGAGTGTCCAAAGCCGCAAAAATGTGAACAATCGTATGAAACACTTGCAAAGATTTTATCAAACCATGAAAATAAATAATAATATTACAGAGTAATAAAGAATGTCTATTGTTATCACCTCACCGTGCGTATCATGGTTTTAGTTTAGTATGCCACGGATTGCCGCTAGTAAATAAACTTGGGTAACTAACGTAACATAACGTACACGGAAATATGTAGATTAGGAACACTTTACCCAAGGAACCAGCGACAGAACCACATACACACATACACAATACACAGCGTGACGTCTTTTTCCGCATGAGGTGGCAGAGAAATAGTAATGCAATTCTCCATTTTTAGTGACAAAGGGCTAGCCCATCACGTAATATAGAGCTATGAAAGTTTCCTCTCATTCCATCGAGTTTAATATGTAATTTTAACACATTACCCAACAGTTTAGCGTTTGTTTGTCAAACCGTGTTCGGGCCATGGTCAAACAACAGAACATACAAGAAGATGTAAGATGACTTATGAAACAGCATTACATGGTACTTATATCATATAATACACCAATATATAATTAGGATAGTAATTAGTTTTTTAGTGATCTGTTACATTACACCCTTTATAGCAGTTAAGTCATTAAGTAGGTAGACGTGTCACAAATCCCTAAAATTTTACAACCACTTCTCTTACACCCTGTTTAAACTCTAGTTGAATGAAAGAAAACCTACTCCATCCGATGATAAACAACCTATTTCGAGGGCATCGTTTCCTCAAATACACAGAAATATAAATTGATCTCGTAAATCCGTAGATACTGTTACATAATCTTATTAATATTCATTCATATTCTTTATTGCACAGAAACCTTAAAAATACATACATTAGCAAGAAATATTAGCAAAGTCTGCAACTCAATCCCACGGAGGTCGCGCAGCGAAGTGATAGGTCCCTGCTCAATACACTATCGGATTTTTTAGCGAACTGGTTTGATATGTCATAGACCCGAACTATTGGGTAATAATTTATCAGACCGATCGATACCCTATGCAAATGGGTCCTCTATATTTATAAGTAGGTACCTACTTACTTATTCCTAACATAAATGTTTACGATAGACGAATTTCGATAAATATATACCGCGACTACGAGTATTCGAAAGTATGCGACAGCTAAACTTTTTTCGCGATCGCACTAACATTCTCCGCAACAACACCGGTTGTGGTAACCCCTCCAGTACACTCTAGATAAGAATAGCGACAGAAATATCGCACATTTTTGAAATTTTACATTGAATTATATTGTTCTCCTTTGAGACTCCCAATGAGGTCACTGTTGAAACTACGCACTAACTACTACATAGTGTCCCGATCTTGGGTCGCAAATAGGTAGGTATTGAGCTATTTATTAAAGCGACTTCAAATAATTGAAACAAAAAGTAAACTTTAGAAAAAACCGACTTCCACAAACCCTATTTGATTAGATTGAGTTTAATACTAACTGTAACCCCTTATCCCCCCCTCCCTTGGGGAATTAATTTTGTCAAATGCTATATCAGTGCTACCCCACGCGACTAAGGAACCCCTGTACAAAGTTTCATGGCTCTAGGTCCACCGGTTTAGGCTATGCGTTGCCTGCCCGTCAGCCACGCATTGTATTTGTACCTAGTATTGAGCAGATCTGGTGGCCATATGTGGTCTTCATCAGCAGTTCCGCATCACAATATTATGCTTACCATGTGCATTTGCACGAGTTATTATGAAAAACACAAAAATCACTATAGGTCTGCCTATAATATTTGAAGAGTTCTCTCGATTTCTCCAGGATCCCATCATCAGATCCTGACTTGGTGTCAATGGGACCACCCTTGAGGTATTACCTATACGCCGAAAAAAGATTTGTTCAAATCGGTTCATAATTGGCGGAGCAATCGCGTAACAAACATAGAAAAAAAAAATAAAAAAAAAAAAAACATACGGGTCGAATTGAGAACCTCCTCCTTTTTTTGAAGTCGGTTGAAAAAGGAGGGGTTATCAATTCGGTTGTATGTTTTTTTTTATCTTTTTTTTAATGTTTGTTAGACTAAATATGAACCGATTTCAAAAATTCTTTATTTGTTCGAAAGGAAAGCCCAACAGTTTGGTCCCATTTTTTGAAAATCAGTAATCGATCCAGCAGTTAGGTATCTACGTGAAAAAATCTGTGAGGTTTAATTTGTTTTTACCTGGATGACATTATACATCCAGCCTTTTCGGTGTTCATAGTCACTGTTACGAGATAAACTCTGCCTGTTCGGATCCTAAGTATATTCGTTTATATTAAGTAATACGTACGGAATTCACTGTCAGAAAACAGATTTCGTAGACTCGTTTTCGGGTATATATAGACAACATTTGTATATCGAGCCGGGAGGTCTAAGTGATAGGTCATGAAGTCGTTTTTTCAAGTTTTTATGACTGAGTAACTCCATCTTCAGGTCACTACTAGCAGTGGTGGTGGCGACCGCGTGGGCGGCCCCGCAGACCGCGGACAACAGCGACATCACCTACGTGAAGATACAGCCGATAGCGAGCGAGGAGGCTCAGCCGCGCGCCACGGCTCTCAGGGAGTCCAGGTAGACTACAAACCGTTCATTTATCTACCTAATCACTTTTAGTTAAGTTAATTAGATAAGGATAGCCGAAAATACGGACAGCTGCCGAAGTAAGAGCACAATACAGCAGTAAGGGCATTTGTGCTCTTATTTATATGAGTAGTCTATTCGTGATAAGAATGCAGAAGAGTCATCACTGTCCGGCGGCCTAGCCACGCCCCGTGACCAATCAAATCGTTTCCAATTATCAAGCGAAGTTCACAATGACCAGTTGAAGGCAAACTTTCGAACGCGACGGTTGTGTCCTGTGAGTGTGTGTTAACAGATTTTAATTTAAAACTCACTGCATTCTTATCACGAATAGACTGTAGAGTATTCGATATACTATCGCTATTCGAGTACTGTTACAAGAATAGAGGATGTGAGCGGAGGGCGGCCTCTCACTCAGTTGATCGTCCTCATGTGGTCACATTACGTGACCAAGCCAATGTCAATATCGTCGGTGCAGTACTGGCTCTTGGTCTAAGACCCTATTATTATTTATTACAACCTGTCACACTGCTGGGCAAAGACCTCTCGCCCCTCCTACCACTACTCTATCCTGGGCGGTCTCCTTCCACTCTTTATCCCATCGACCCAACTCATCACTCCATCTCTTCTTGGGTCGGCCACGGTTTCTCTTTGCATTTTCTGGGAGCCAGTCTGTGGTTCTCTTAGCCCAACGATTTGGCAGCATTCGAGCAACGTGACAAGCAATGATAGGGTCTAAGACCCTATCGTTGCTTTATCAAGTGGCTAGCCTGCCAATCATGACACGGCTCGGCAATCACGAACACAGCTTATTTCTTTACAGAATCGAGAACTTGCCGCTAACAATCCGAGGCTACGACACGAGCAAAGAAATCTCCCGCCACACCAGGAGTGAGGAGGACGACCATACCACCGTCTCACCTTACGACGAAGCGACGAAAACCGCCGAACCGGCGACGGAAACCACCGAACATGAAATAGCTCCTGAAACAACTGAAGTGCCTTCCAGAAGACCCAGCACGAAACGGCCATCTCCAAGATTTTTCTCAAAATTAAGCTATTTTGAAAAAAACAATAACTTTGACAATCCGATTTCGAAGAATTTAGCAAATCTGTTGGACAGCAGAACTTATAAGAGGAAGTTTATATCTAAATGTAGGTGTGAGAAGATATGGAACTGCCCCAAGTTGCAGATAACTGTGCCTAGGTGCCCGAACGAGTACTTCTTGTGTTGTTTCTAAGTCATTGCTGTTATCTGATCCCATGGCTATTTTATTTTTCAAACTCGTAGATGTTTTGAAGTGGTTTAGTTTGATAACTCCGGAATCGTTCCTTCGTACGTACTTTCTAGAAATGTTTAATTTTTAAGTTACGCCGTTAAGCAATTTTATTCATTTAACTTATCTCAGTTGATTTTAATTAAGGCTACGCCTATTTCACTTACTTTAAGGTAGTGTATGGATTATTTTTGACAGAAAAGTAAGCAAGCAAATCAAAGACGCATGAAATACATATTATTTGAATGCCAAGTGGCTAAAAATAGCTTACCTACTATTAAACATCCATCAATACCAACTGATGTCACCAATTTTCCACAAATAAATTATTTGATTTGAAAATTAGTTACTGTAATTTAGCAATACTTACCCACCGAAATATTTATCTTCATTGTCATTGTCTTGTTATGAAACCTCTGTTGTAATGAAATACTGAGGTAATTTGTCTCATCACTCATACGGACATAATAGATAAGTCTAAGTACCTAGATAGAAAGTTATTTAAATAAACGCAATTACATTGAAAAAGTTAGAACTCTTTTATTTGGAACATCGTAGCAAGTAAGTATCACAAAATATAGATTATTAGATTATATACTTATGTAGAAATTTAAATGATATTTAAAGATAAAATGAAGACAACATAATAAAATTATACGCATTAGTTAATTCAATTTATAAGTCACTTGTTTTTTTTCGTAATGATGTTATATTTTATCTATGTTTTAATTTTAACCGTTATACTTATTGACCACCCACTTGGCCCTATACGATACAATGGCATGGCATTACTAGTTTTATAAAACATACCTGAAGATTATTAATATATTTTGAGGTGTATAACAACAAGTGCATTGGAGAACATTTCTTTTAACTATCTTACACACACGAATACAGTCACATGCTTCAAGCTATAATACAAAGTTTAAACATAAATTATATAAATGAAGGCAATGAGATACACGTTAACAACAAAACTTAATTAAGGTTTAGGAATATTTTACTATTATATTAGGAAGGTACTTAAAATATTTTAATAAAGCACCATAAAAGTCCGCCTAATTAATTTGAAACGTTTAACGCAAAATAAAAGCTTTTCCCCTTAAATAAATCAACGCTCACAATAAAGGCAACATATAGGAAGACCAGATTTTCATCAGTCAAGACAAGAGAGACTTTTTAATATAATTACAATTGAATAATACAAAATGCAATTTTTAAGACAAATGCATAGGTCTTTTGATGTTGGGATCGTATGCTAAAATCTAAAACAAAAAATTATATCCCTCAGAAAAAATATGTGCTTCGCCATCGTAATTTACAAAAAGTGGCCATGAAAGAGTCATGAGAGAGCCCATGAAGGGTTCCGTAGTAGCATCATACACCTGATACACCTAGCCCAAATATAACTATCATTCTTCACCAGCAAATAATTACTTTGTTTTTCATGGTGTTAGTTTTTTTTTTCAAAATTCAAAATTAGTTTATTTCAGTAAGTACAGCAGCACAGGTCGTGGGACTCCCCTTTTAAGTTAATAAAAACCTGTGGTAGGGGAAAAAGGGGTTTGTATGAATGACAGTTATCTTTGCGGTTTTAATAACTGTTATCTTAAAAATCAACTTATTTAATTTTCGTTGAAAGTGTGTATTGAGAGATACAAAGCATATATATTTTTTCATTCTTACTTTTTATATGTAAAAAGGGGGGGGGAAACCAATTTTTTTCCACTTTGGAAGAGTCTGTCATTTTAACGATTTACTTTGAGAAAAAATGGTTTCAGGAACCTCACACGTTATTTTTAAATACCTATCTATAGACGCCACAAACATATAGGTTTGATGAAAAAAATATTTAGGTTGTAGCTCCAGTACGGGGAGCCCCCCCTTGATTTTTATTTTTTTCTATTTTTTTATAAAAATCGTAAAGCGGTTTGCAGAATACATCTACATACCAAGTTTCAACTTTAAATTGTTAATAGTTTCGGAATAAAGTTGCTGTGACATACGGACGGACGGACAGAAGGACAGACAGACTTGACGAAACTATAAGAGTTCCTTGTTTCTCTACCGAACCCTAAAAATACAGTTTGTGAGATGTCCAGATTTCTTTGAATATGGGGAGGCTCATTATATGTACTCACTTAGATAGTGCCACTAGAAACTAGCAAATTGACTTCAGGGTGTAGGTACAGGTGTCGTAGGCTTTGTTGGTGTGAACGAGACCGAACACGAGACGTATATGAGAGCGGGAATTTGAAATCTATGTTCTAAATTGTAGAGACGGCAAACTGAACAGAAAATTTAAACACGTAGGTAATAAAATGAAAAATATAGATAACGCCATCCACGACGACGCGTGACGTAGCTATTTGCATCTTTCTTTTTCATCGAGGCACTCTGCTGAAAGACAAAGATGCAAATAGCTACGTCACGCACGTGTCATCGTGGATGGCGGTATAGTTGTCAATGTGTGAAACTCTATAAGTGACCATAATAGAAGACTTCATCAAAGTTCCACTTAAGCGTAAATTACTTAATTTACATAAGCCTACTATTTATTTATTATGGTTTACCAACAGATCTTACACACTACACACAAATAGAAAAAACAGTACATCCTGCTACATGTAGACCCAATTATTATTATTACTAGACATATTGTCGGAGACCAATAAAGTTGTTTGTAATTAAATTCTCGATCGATGGGCATTATGCTTTATAGGTGTACACGTATTTTTTGCTGTCATCTACTAAATTATATTTCATTCATTCGTTCACCAATTACCTTTTTTGCAGTCAGTACATTGTGCGAAATCATTCACATCAACAGGTTGCGATGCCTATACCTGCCTGCTGTACAGCCAGCCGCTTCCTTTGAGTGAGCTTCGGAATTCGTTTACAAGAGCCGGCGCGTGATAAGGCGGCACTATCTAAGTGAACGGACTTTACCTTATACCCAGTTGTGGGCGGAAACAAGATACCGATTATAAATGAAACTTAACTCCAAAAAACAACAAATTATAAGTATGTTAA